>RJWH01000139.1:531516-562541 GCA_004363575.1 Solenodon paradoxus
GAGAGAGAGAGAGAGAGAGAGAGAGAGAGAGAGAGAGAGAGAGAGAGAGAGAGAGAGAGAGAGAGAGAGAGAGAGAGAGAGAGAGAGAGAGAGAGAGAGAGAGAGAGAGAGAGAGAGAGAGAGAGAGAGAGAGAGAGAGAGAGAGAGAGAGAGAGAGAGAGAGAGAGAGACAGGTCTTTTATACCTCATATATCAGAATTTCCTGGGGCTACTTGGTAAAAATGCAGATTCATTTTAGAATTCCTGACTCTCTGATAGTAAATCCCCAAAGTTTGTGATTTTAGCAGGTGTCCCAGGTGATTCTTATAAAGAATTTTTGAGATGAACTGCTTTAAGCTTTGGAGTTATAAGAATCAGATTTTCCTGCTTTGGACATTAATTGTTATCAAATATTATAGTAATTTGACTCAGGAAAAGGAATTAGTCAATCTTTTAATCCTCCTTTGTGGCAGACAGAGTCCTCCAATAGGAGAATGCACAGCTTTGCATGGTGTGATCTGATTAAGCATCATCTCTGAATGACCAAATGAATGGTCCCTGACCGGTCACAAAGAACCAGGAGGAAGAAAAGTTTCTTGCTTCTGTTCTTCAAAGAGCAACTTGAAACCAACCACTTGGACTTCCCTTTCATCTCTCCAGTCTCACTAGAACTTAGAAATATGAATTGATTTCAGGTCTAGCAAATGATTGTTTATTAGACAAGGTTCATACCAAGAAAGAAGAAGCATTAAAGATGCTTTTCACATCTCTGACTTCTATATACTAAGATGCTTTTGTTCATTTTGGACTCCTGCTTATTTCATTTATTCAACCAATATTTTTCTCTCATTTATTTTGGACCCCAATAGACAATGAGGGAAAAATAGTGAAAAAGAAGACACAGTCTTTCAGATAAGGCTGTTATAGATACTATTTGTCAGATTTGCTTTCTTATTCCAGCCTAATCTTAGGTGTTCCTGTCTCTTTAATCATCACAAGGGTTCTCAAAATGTGGTCCCTGGGCCAGCAGCACCAGCATCTGCTTCCTAGAATTTGTTAGAAATGCAAATGTGGGGTCTCAACCCAGACAGTTGAATTACAAGTTCCAGGAGTAAAGTCCAAGCACTGTGGCTTCACAATCTCTCCAGGTGATTCAAATACATGCTCAAGTCTGAACACCATGAGCCTAAATGAGACCCAAACTCACATGGAAAATAGTGGTTTGAGTTTAAAAAGGTGGCAAAGATTTTGTGAGCGAAAATAGGCAGTACATGAATGCTTCACAACTTAGGGATCTGTAGTGCATGTCTGCAAGCTTATCTTGCCACTCAAAGCCTAGCACTTCCCAAAGGCAAGACAGATTTCCTTTCCTTGCTACTTGGTATTGAAAATGTCCTTTCCCTTAACTCTAAATGTGTGAAGACAAAATCAAACTCCATGTCAGATCTTTAAAGACAATTAACATCAAAGGTAAAGCTGACTTCCACCTCCTCTCTGAAACTTCTCTGTATTTCATCCTTCATGAGAATAATAAGGTAACAAGCAATTCGAGGGAGCCCAGCACAGCACACACTGTCAAGGGCTGAACCCTCATAGCAACCCTAGATGATAGGAGCTCTTCTCTTACCCTTCGTCATCCAGCTATGTGTTGCTTTGGAATTCCCCTGATACACAGAGAACTTTGGTCGTTCTTCAAATGATTTTCATACAAATAAAAAAACAAAATCTCTAGTGTGGGTTCTTTCTCTCCCCACAGAAGCTGTGTTTTCTGATCAACGTTAGCACAATGAGTTACAGGACAAGTGGGACCTGTTTCAACAGCATTGAAAAAGGGTCACCAGCGATCACCTGTGCTTCCACCTGTAGTCGGAAGCATCATGAATCAGTGGCGGGGGGTGGGGGGCGGGGCGCCCTGGTGCGTAGTGGCCACTCACTGGTATAGTTCACATATATTCAAAGACCCGGATTCGTGACCTGGGGCCAGGGAGCAACCAAGATGTACAAGTAAATAAATAAAAATGCTTTCTCCTCTTTCTTCCTGCCCACCTCTGCTTGTTTTCATTTCTACCTTCACCTTTACTTAAAAGAAAAAAAATCAGTGGGGCAGCTGGCCTTCTGTAGTCATCCTGTCCTGTTACAGACCCAGGTCACTGTTTGCCCTACACTTAACACTGGAATGTTCTCTGTGTGCTCCAGTGAGAGGTTCCCCAGTAAAGAGCAGAGGCTGTATTCACTTCCCCCGATCACAGCTCATTCTTACACCCTAATTCCTCCATCCTGTCCTAAATTCTTTTTTTTTCAAATCTTTTCTTCCAGGTACGCTTATAACTGCTAAGAGGAATGTGGTGGTAAACCTTTGACTGTATACTAGACTCAGTGATGGGTTAGAGAACTGGATTAGTAAGGGTTTTCCAGATAAACAGAAACAACAGGTTGCATATATAATGTCACGCATTGCTTAACTACAAGAATACATTCTCAGAAATGCATTCATAGGAAATTTCATCATTCAGCAGGAATGCTACTGAGTGTCGTTACACAGACCTGCGACAGAGTTTCTACACATCTAGGCTTTGGGGCATAGCCCACTGGGACCACTCTCAAATGCGGGGCCCAGTGTTGATCAAGTGTGTGGTCATATTTAAAGAGATTAAAGCAGTTGATGCAGGTGATTATCAAGGCTAACAATTCCAAAATCTGCAGGGTGGATCAGCCTAGATCCCCATTTGAGTCGGAAGCTAGTCTGCTTTTGATTAGGTGGAAATGACATGGCAGGTGAAATCTTAAGACAGCTTTCTCAAAAACTCTCTCTTGTTTGGGAAGACAGGGATTTTAGTTCTATTCAGACCATCAACTGATGAGCCCACCTGTATGATGCAGGGCATTCCCAATAAAAAGCAGCAAGGAAAGGAAATCTGTCTTGCCTTTGGGAAGTGCTAGGCTTTGAGTGGCAAGATAAGCTTGTAGACATGCACTACAAATCCGTAAGTTGTGAAGCATTCATGTACTGCCTATTTTCGCTCACAAAATCTTTGCCACCTTTTTAAACTCAAACCACTATTTTGCCATGTGAGTTTGGGTTGGAGAGTTGCATTTAGGCTCATGGTGTTCAGACTTAAACATGTATTTGAATCACCTGGAGAGATTGTGAAGCCACAGTGCTTGGACTTTACTCCTGGAACTTTTAATTCAACTCTCTGGGTTGGGACCCCACATTTGCATTTCTAATAGGAAGCAGATGCTGGTGCTGCTGGCCCAGGGACCACATTTTGAGAATGCTTGGGATGATTAAGGAGACTTTAGTCAAAGGAGAGAGTTGCTGGTGAGGAAAAAAATGGTTCATTAGTACATTAAAATTGTCTCTCCTGAACTCCTGTGACAATTACCTTCCAAAAGCTACATCTGGCAATTAATCATGTGTTGCCTTTTGATATGTCTTCTCTTTTCCTGAATGTATTTTTGTTGATTTTATGTTTACGGACCAGGCCCGAAGAGAGTCAGCAATGGGACTACCCGTGGGAGAAAGGTGTATACCAGGCCCAAAAGGGAGGCAAGAAAGGGATAATCAATCAGATGGAGGATCTACCTGTGTGAAGGTAGAGTCAGAGATGGATGAAGGCTATGGTTTAAGTTACAATGGGGCAGAAAGTCAGGAGAAAGAAAATTCATATGTTATTCAGAAGGAACAGCATGGGAAAGGCAGGCAAGAACAAGGAAAGCGTAGTAGAACTCCTGGATGAATGATGGGCTCTTGGAGAACATATGTAGCCTTAAAAAGGAAATGAAACATTGGTTAGCATTTCCTTTTCCTTCTGCAGAAGAAGAGAAACTATAGCACTGAGGAAGCTGCTGATGTGTGTGTTCATTGAAGACGAAGAAGGTTGAACAGGATTTTTTGTAACTAGGAGGCCAAGTTCATGGACTGAAGCAATTTGGGTGGGTATGTTCCAGAAAAGTGAATCAGGGCGAAATGCTTAGGATAATAGCCATTTTGAAAGACAGCAAAGCAAGAAGAATGGAGCTAGAGCCTGAATCAAAAGAAAAGTGAAGGTATGGGTTGGTTCGAGAGAAACAGAATGGGGTTCTTGAGATGAGTCAGTGTTTTGTTTGAGATTGCTGTATCCCACCCTTTTGTGGGTCATTTGCAAAGGGCAGTATTTCTCAACTGCATCTGAAAGGTGAGGTAACATGGAGGGCAGAAGATCTCAGGGACGTCTTGGGAAGCATCAGCAGATAAAACTGTCCTAGATAAAGGGGTGTACCCTAATAGGAGCCATCGCTTTTGGACCAGAACTCCTTTACATCAGAATAAAATGAACAAAAGAGCTTCCAGTGAAAATCAGTAATTTCTTAACTCCTCTCTACCCAAAATCCAACTTTCTAGAAGCAAGCTCTTTTGATGGTTTCTATTTCTCGTTCTTCGGATACACCCACACATCTAAGAAATGTGTTTAAACTTATTTTTCTTAATTTCTCTAAATATATATCTATTGACTCATCAAATGAAAGTTTAATATTTAACATACCCACATTACTCTATTTTCCCTCCTTGTCTTCCTACCAATATTTGATGGTTTTTATTAATTTTAGTTCTTCTATTATCTTCAGACTTTGCTCTTTGATATATTATCTTGTTATATCAACTTTTTATAGGATCACATGTTTTTGTTTCATTAAATGAAGTTATTTTCTTTTCTATCTCTTTTGTTATTTTTTTCCTCCTCATTTCATCCCACCTTCTGGGCAAATATTTCTACTGTTACATTGTGTCAAAACTGATAGCGTTTACTTTTGCTTCTGTAACAATCACCATGTCTTCTGTGTTGAATTTGTAGTTGCCTTTAAAAGTTAACATCAATGCATGATGCACATTATTTTGATTGTGCTATGCTATACTGTAGGCTAGGATTACATTCTTTCCAGAGAGTCCAGCAGAAAGATCCATGGGCTAATTAAAAGAAAATGTTCCTAGTTTTAAGGTCAAATTTAGCATTGCATCATTTCTTAAAATCTCAAAATGTTTTTGTATGCTTAATATTTGATCTGTGTCTTTCTTGGATAGCTTTCTGTTTTTCCTGGAGTTGCTAATTTTCTGTTCCCTTTCTTAAGAGTTGTCATATCAACAAGTTTTTCCAGTCCTTAACTCATTTATCTACCTTCTAATGTCTTTTTCTAGAGATCTACCTCCTCCCGGAGTCCTGGATTCAGTTTAGGCTAGCTTTGCATCTGATATCTGAGAATTCTTCTCTCTGTTGTCCTATGTTGAATCCTTTGGAGTTCACATAACATCTTTCTTGGTTTGCTTCCTATTTGTTGAGCCGATCACTTAAGAAATTTCCTAAGAAGGGTGAATTTTTGTATCCTCGAAAATACTTTATTCTCCTCTCACATTTGTCTAAAAAATGTGCTGTGTACAGAACTTTAGGTTAAAAGCTATTTTGAAGACAAATATTTGACTATATAATGGAGTTAGAGAAATTTAATGTCTGATAGTCTCATTTTTCTGGGTGATTTGTTCTATCTGCCTTTCTGTCTATCTATTTATCCGTCTTGAAAAGTTTAACATTTTTCTTTTATCTTTGGCATCCTGAAATTTCATATCAATCGGTTAATGTACAAATATTTTTATTGTTCCCATTAGCTAAGCAGGCACTCAGTAGTCTTTTCCCACTAAAAGAACATTTATTTCATTAAATTTAAAGTTTTTACTAGTATTGCTCTTTGAAGTTTTTTCTTCCCTTCATTTTCTCTTTCCATTTTTCCCAAAGAGTCATAGTACTTCTGAGTTCAAATCAGATCTTTTAGGTTCTCCTTCTGCTTTTTGTTCTGAGAAAAAGATCTTGATTTTATTTGTAGTTCTTATAACATTTTTTCACATTCTGTCCCTTTAGATATTATTTTATCATATTACATAGTAATTTTTCAAATATCTCTGAATATATTAAAAGGAAAGTTTTTGTTGCTGTTATTTTTCAATTCCATGGATTATCTCTGATTTCTCAAGGTCTGCTTTTATGTGTTATTTTGGCTTTCTGCATTCATGCTGCTTCTTGAGAGCCTATACCTGAGATAAAACTGATGTCCTCTCTGTTCTTTTCTACTTTAGAAAGAAGTGCCAGAGCTGCTTAGCTAGTATACAATTTCTCTGATATTATGGGGATTCTAGTTTGGAGCTGTGAGTAGAATGAAACCATGTCTAAGGACTAGAGTCTTCACCTTAGGATCAAAAGGAGTGAAATTAGCTTTCAGACTGTAAATCCTGAACGAATTACTAACTCCCAGTCCAGAAAGCTTTAGCTGAATGTTACTTTGTGGTTTGGTCTTGTGCCTAGTTAGAAATACTGGTGTCCATTTATTTCCCTGTTTGCAATGGTACTTTTCTCTCTGCATTCTGCAAGCAGGCTGACCTTGTAGCCAGATGTTCTCCAGGGCTCTGCCAGCAAGACTGGCTCCCTCCTAGCTGACACCCTCTCCCAGTAAATTCTTAGTGTGTTTCTTGTCAACCTAAAAATTCAGGAGTCACTGAAAAGACAAAACTTGTTTATTTTGGGATCAAAGAATTGCAATTTGGAGTACATAGTTTCAGATAGAAAATACCTTCAAGAGGGACAAGTCAGCTTTTTATGGGAAGAAAAAAGAAAATGAGGTAAGTAGTTAAAGAAAATAGTTGATCAGTGTTAACAGGTTTAAGTTGTTGATGGTTTACGTGTTTGGTTACTGAGTTTCTAGAAAGGATGACAAAGAAACTTGACTGAGTCTGTCCTTCAACTAAAATTCCATAATTATCAATTCTGTCTTGATCATTTCTTAAATATTTGTTTACTTGATGGTTTCTTTAAAAAATGTTATTTGGGTTTGCCCTGGTAGCTCAGGCACTAAGTGGCAACTAGGATGTGAACTATGTAAAGCCACAGGACCCATGTTCACCACCTGGCGTCTCAGGGGAATGCAAACTAACAAATAAATAAAAGTGCTTCCTCTTCCTCTTCCTCCTTCTTTTCTCTTTCCAAATGCTTCTTCTTCCTCTCCCTTCCTTCCTCTCAAAAAAAAAAAAAAAAAAAATGCTTTTAGCTTCTCAGGGCTTTTCTCTCTGTCCAAGAAAACAGGTAATGTAGTTTCTCTATAGTGACTCCTCAGCTCCATTAAAGATGACTTCACAGATGTCAACTTTCACACTCCTCTTCTATCATCTGTTTTCTATCTGAAAGTTAAAATGTGTCTTCTGCCCATTCTTTCATATCTTTTTCTTCCCTATTATGAGTTTATTCCTTTTTGTACTAACAGGGTTTTATTTTGGTGAGTTTTTGAAAAGTAAATATGTATAGCAGTCTGTCATCATGAGCTGGAAAGCAAGATGATAGTTACAAAGATTTAGGTATCTAATTATAGGGACAGAGGAGGAAATCTCTTACCCTCTGGGTTTTTCTAGAATGACAAATAATAAAATAAGCGACAAAAATATTTATAAGATAAAAAAATCAAAAAGAAGTTTAATATGTCTACCTCCTGTATACATGGGAGAAACCAGGTAAGACTGAATAACTCAACGTTGTGCTTTCAGTCACCACATTAACTCTCTTAGTTAGAGACAAGGACATGAGGGCCTGGGGGAGGGTCAGCCACAGGAGGCTAGAAAGGTACAGTAAACAAGAGCATGGTCATTATGCAGATTTCAGTTCTGCCTTCTCCATTGATGTTAGAGATTAGATCTCCCCATACCTTGAGGGGGCATGCCCTTATAAAGAGAGATTTCTCCTTTACAGAGGTTAATGTCTCAAAACAGAGTAACTTCATTCTGGCTTCAGAGCTCTTCTTAGGAAATAATTTTGCCCCAAGGACATATTTGAAGAGTGAAAGATCTTTGCTCTTCTACATTCGTATAGGAATTGTGTTTCTTGTTGACTAGACTCTCCTGAGGAATTTTCAGAAGTTTGAATATCATTAATTCATTTGACAAATCACTCCTGGACATTTTCTTTATGTTTGGAATGATGCTAAGCATTGGATCCACAGCCCATTCTTTCATTTGAAAGAGTGTTTATTTTCAGTTAAAAAGAGAAGTTTTATTTTGTAGACAAGTATAGTATTAAACACAAATGAGGAAATGGAATATATGTTTCCTTAAAAAAATTGATGACTCATTTGTTACGAAAGTATTTGTTGGCTGAGAAGCTATCATCTGTTGAACATATTGGTTAGGTGGAAACAGCTACAAAAGTAGATGAGGTTTAGTTCCTGCTCTTAAGAAACATATAGAACAAAACACATGGAATGCTATAAATATAGTGAGTTCGTGAACTTGATTTTCCTAAGCAGTTTCCATTAAAATACTACTTTCCATTCATGTCAAATATATGCACCAATTTCTGGTTTGGAAAGGATGAGCTCCAGCTATGCGGTTATGTAAGATTATGTAAAAAAGAACTTGGTGAACCCAGAGGAAGAAACTTCCCATTCTGTCAGAGAATCAGGCAAGGCTTCAAGAAGAACATTGCATTTATGTTGGGTCTGGAGGGGAGTAGGGGCTTGATAAGCAGGTGTGGGGGCAGGTATGGTAGAGAGAGGAGAGTGCAAGAGTAAAGTTTCTTGGAAGAGTATTGCTTACCATTAATAATTTTCTACCCATCCATAAGTCATTCCACATACATTAATTCATGGGAGGCATTTATTTTTTTTTTAAAAAAGAATTATATACAGTAGCAGCTGAACTAATTGCCTGATTATTGCATAAGTAGGTGCTGCATTTTTAAGGGGAGACTGAGTCAAATTTGTACAGAAAAGACATCAAAAACGTAGTAGAGGCATGCCCTGCTGGCTTAGTGGTTAAGTCCACTAGTTGTAGTCCACATACATCCCAAGAACTTGGGTTTATGACCCAGGGCTGGGGGTGTGGGGAGACAACCAAGATAAACTAATAGATAGAATAAATAAAATGCTTCTTTCTCCTCCTGCCTGCTTACTAGCCTCCATTCCTATCTGTACCTTTAAAAAAACCCAAAAACTAGTAGAACTAAATGGATAAAATAAAAGTTTAGTAAATTTACATCATTACTTTGTAAGTGCTATCTACCCAGTCACTGCCAGTGAATAGCACATAGAGCCAATTTAAATTTAATTCTGAATTTTCCAGTTGGTTCAGTTGTGGCTCTTAATGTCTGGTCCAGTATTAGTAAAGTCTAAGGTTTGTGATGAAACATGTTAGCTGAGTTCTAGAGCCAGACAAAATTCTCTCAGACTTGCAAAGCACTAAGATATTATGGGAGAAGGTTTCCAGTGTGCTAACCCAGCTTCAAATCCCTCTTACAATGGAGAGTCTCAAAGAATTGAGAATAGAAATCTCCTATGATTCAGTTGTCCCTCTACTGGGTATTTACCCTAAAAATATAACAATACTTATTCACAGGGATAGATGCACCCCCATCTTCACTGCAGCATTGTTTACAAATGCCAAGAGCATGGGTGGAGCTGGGGAGAATTATGCATAGTGAGATAAACCAGAAGTAGAAATACAGATTGATATCACTCATATATGGTGTAAAGTGATAACAAGCAAACAAATGAACTAAATTAATCAAAAGTAGACTTACAAAACATATTAAATCAAACAACAATAGACTTTTAACCAAAAAGCAAATCAGTAACTGCAGGAAGAGATGGGGAGGGATGGGGGCAAATGGGATAAAAGGGATTAATTGTATAGTGAAGAAAAAGCTGAAATGGTGGTGAACTTAATGCAGTACATACAGATGTGGATTTACTAGGAGGCACACCTTAAACACCTTGTATAGTGTTATGATGAAATATTCCTTTTAACAAAATGAATTAAAAAATTTATTCGAAGACAGGAGCTAGTGATTCTCAAACTCCAACCCTCTGACCTTGAGCAAACGACACCCTTCCTTAGAAAAATAGATGTATTTATAATCTGAACACAATCACTCATTAATATGTAATCTGAAAACTCTTCATGAACAATTCTATATTCTCCACTGGAAAGACACACGCTGTCCCACTGCAGTGGGTCTGTCACACTAGGCATACCAAAGAAGGCAGAATTGCATAATCATTTTCTCCCTGGTTCAGCCAACAGGAAGAACCAACCCTTGCGGGAAACTGGAAACATTCCTCATCAGCAGGAAATTGTTCCTGAGGGTGAGAACAGACTTTTGCTTTGGAAGCAGCATAAGACCCAGAAGGGGCATTTGGATAAGAGAAGGTGATATTTCAATCAGCTGAGTTCTACCCAGCAAGTAGAACCCTTATTATAAGACCAGGCTTGGTTTTGCCACCACTAGCTGCCAGGGGTTCAGGCCAACATCCTGTCATTTGAAAACAGGTGTTTATTTCTAACATTTAGGGTCAGTGTTTAGATTCTCTTCCTTTTCCACAAAAGGTACTGTTTGTTTTCCATTTTCCAACATGTCTCCTTAAATGTGAGACTTTCCTCATTGGGCACAAACCCATAGACACCACTGACTTCAAGAAAATCTTTATAGAGTAGTTGTGAAGATGTTGGCTTTGACCAACATCCTGTGTGGATTCAAAGTGGGAGTGATCTTTATGACAGAATGCATAAGGAAATATCTCTATGAGCTTTCATCTTCATCTGTGTGTTGTGGATGAGAGGTCTTTGTGCTTCCTTCCATGTCTAGGGAGAAATACTGGAGGTTCTGTATGGATGAATTAACATATTTTATTTTTCTGTGTTGTTTTTGCATTTTTACCTGAGGTCCTTCTGCCCTTCACACACTTAACCAATTTATCATTGTTCCCACCTCCTTTGGGAACTGGAAAAAATGACAGAATGGTTACAATAGAGGCAAAAAAAAAAAGTGGGATATCCATCCTTTCTCCTCCACTCCCCAGGAATATACTGTTCCAAGGATTTTTTGGCTACTCCAGTGAGCTGTAAATGAAAAGCAAAAAACAAAACCAAAAGCCAATGAGATGCCATTGAAAAAACTCAGATCCTCTTCTTTATCTTTTTTGTTAAAAATCTTTAATTATTTGAAAATTATGACATAAAACTTGCCATCTCCACCATTTTAAAGGGTACTCAGTTGCATTAAGTACATTCTCATTGTTGTGCAATCCCCACCACCCTCCATCTCCATGACTCGTTGCAAAGCCAAAACTATGTCTCCATCCAACAGTAAGCTTCCATCCCAGCTCCTGGTAATCACTACTCTACTTTCTGTCTTTCTGAATGTGACTACTGTAAGTACCTCATATTAAGTAAAATCAGACAATATTTGCCCTTTTGTGACTGGCTTGTTTCCTTTAGCAGAATTTCTCCACGTTCATCTATATTGTAGCATGCATTCAAATTTCATTCCTTTTAAGGCTGAAGATTATTCCATTGTATCATATTGTGTTTGTCCATTTATCTATCGGTGAAGAGTTGGGTTGTTTCTACCTCTTGGCTATTCTGAATAATGTTGCTATGAACATAGGTTTGGATCCTCTTCTTTTGAGAAGATGTAAAAAAGAGGTGGGAAGATTGTTAGAAGAAAAGCTCAAAATAAAATAATTTTATTCTTCTTGAGCATTTATTATAAAAATTCAAGCAATTCTGAAAAACAAAGTTACTCAAAATTCTACCACTTGGAAAATATCAGTGACAATGTGTTAATGATCTTCTTTCTGGTTATTTCTGTATATGTCTTTGACAAATACAGTTTATATAACTGGATCATATCTTCCATATTGTTCAGTAACCTGATTTTTTTCTTTAAGGTGTGAACCTCTTCCCATATAAATAAATATAATTCTATATCCTTTTCATGACCACGTACTTTTAAGAATGTATCATAATTTATCTTTTCAATCTTGTATTGATTCCCTATAAGTTATCTGCATTTTGAATGTGTTATTAGCATAAAATAATCTGATGATAAATATTATCTTTGTACTCACTCCTATGTCATAAGGCCCTAAGATTGGAATTAAGTCAAAGGATTTAATCTGAAATTTTATTTATTTACCAAACATAATTCATCTACGTGAAACTCTGATATCTTAGATCCTTTATTATATATTTATCTATGACAAAATATATACTCTATAGCCTAAGTGACAGAGTGAAAATATTCCTGATATTTTCTGAGGAATATGCTATGAGAATATTAGAAACATTGGGTTATATCAAAATATTATAATGTTTGTGAATGTGTGTCAAATGTAATGCATTCTTGTGGGCTCATTGAGGAGGAAAAAAAATTTTGGAGTAAGCCAAATAGTGTCTATAAATTAAAATTGCTATATATGTATATGCAGGGAAGATCTTCACAAGGATTCTAATTGCCAGCCAAGCTTGCTAAAGTTTGAAGCAAGCTCCAGACACAAGTGGGGCATAATCAGTGCTCTTTCTTGGGACCAGTTTCCAAGAAAACACACTAAGGTGGAGATTTGCATGCAAGGAGTTTATGGGAGAGTGTTCTTGGGAAACCACTTGTAAGGATGTGAGGAAGCAGGATGTGAGGAGCAGAGGAAGAAATGAAGTTGTAAAGCCTTTGTAACAGAAGTCTCATTCAATCTCACAAGAAGCTGTGAAACTCAAATGGCCATTCAAATATGACCCAAATGAGGCAAGGGGCCAGGTCTTTTGCTCCTGTGTTGATTAGCTTTTGGATATCGGCTACCTCCAAAGAAGAGCTGTAGTATCAGGCAAGGATGCTCCCTTTGGTTGGGGGCAATTGCTGAAGGAAGGACCTAGGTGGTATACCACCACATCCGCTGTAGATTTTAAAGCAGAAGTACAGCTAAATGAACTAGGTAGAGTCTGTCTTGGTGAATAGACAGATACAGTTAGTTCACCCAGTCAGGTCAGATGCAGCTAGATTAATTTCACATTTTCCCTTTTTCCCTTTCAACCTTATCTCGCTTCCCTACCAACCCACATCAACACCAAACATACATGCCAATGAGAATTGGATGCTGGGATTCATCAGGCTTGAGTCAGTAATTAGGTAGGGTTAGATGTTGAAGATTAAGGACTTTCCTGTTTATGGTTGAGCAGGAAAAACAGGGCAGACATGGACGACAGGGAGCATATACTCTTGAAAATGCACACAAAAGAATCATCTTTAAAAACAAAGATTTAAGGATCTGATATATAGAGATCAAATACATCATTTATGTACTCACATGTATGTACATATATACATAATAACAAAGTTCAACTCTTTTTCACAATAGTAATGTTTATTATCTCTTTTGTTCACAATGCTATATTCATTTTAGATACTGAAATTGCAACTCAGTCTCTGTTTCACAACACAGCCACCAGCAGAGTTCCCGTGTCCTTCGCCTCCACCGCCTTTTCCCCTTCCCTCCCCAATATCCACAGTCGTGCATCCTGCTCTTCTTGTTGGAATTTGTAAGTTCATTTGTTTCATTTCATTATATGCAACATTTGAGTGAAACTATCCTGTATTTCTCTTTTTCTTTCTGAAAGTTCAACTTTTTTGTATCATCCCCTTCATATCACTCATAACAAGACTATGGTTTCAGTGGCATTATAGAACATCTGTTCATTCTTTAAATATTTTTATTATTTATTTAGTATGATGCTACTATTTAATATAATTTATTATATGTTGATTATTATATGCTAGGCACTAAGTTAAGTTCCAAGAAATTAAAAAGAAATAAAACACTAGTTCCTGATCATGGGGCTCACGGCTAGTGGGGAGACTGGTAAGACAGGACCTTACATGAGTGCCAGCTACCAGACACATCAGGGACATGCAGGGCACTTAAGAAATTGGAGTAGAGAGTATGACAAAAAGGCTTTCTTTTCTGCATTTTTGTCAACATTGCACTTAACAACAGCTGAAATGGGTCATTTTCATGTTTGGCGGAGTGGTCTAGGATTTGAACTTAAGCTCTGGTTTGAAAGCTGTCTTGCTTCCATTTGAAAAGGAAAACAACATTGCAGTGTCCGAGAGACTCCCTACAGGGATTAAACAATGCCCCTCTAAGATTTTCCAGTAGCTTGTTTAGGTGTACTGCTAAAATATTTTGAAACTCTAAGCATTGCTGAAACAGAACATTTTTACTTCTGTCCTTACTTGTTCTCTTCTTATTATGTGTTTATGTATTTCTGTGCCAGGGCTTAGGAATGAAGTGACTTTTAAAAATATAGCCAGTTCTGTGGTTCCAGTTGAAAGGTATGCTTCCTGGCTCTCTGCATTCTGATCTTAGAATTTGCATTTGTTTGCATGTTATTTGGGCAACACTACATTAAGTTTTCTATAGCATGTATCACTTTCTAGCATACCATATAATGTACTCATTTATTTTCTTGTTTATTAGCTGTCTAAGCCTGCAAGAGCAAGGCGCTTTGTTGCATTTATTGTTGGATTCCCTACTACTTGTAACAGTACCTGGCACATGGCATCAGTTTCATAAATAGTTGTTGAGTAAGTAAAATAAAATATAAAGAGAAGGCTTGCATAGATCTCTGATTATATGTGCTACAAACTGAAGAGTATGAATGCACCTCCTAATAAACGATGTTAGGATGTTCACCATTTGTGACTAGAGAATGACCCAGCTGTAGTTTTTGAAATTCAAGATTATCCTATGTAGTCTGTCTTATTAGATTTTGAGTCCAGACTTCCCTGGTCAGGTTTAATTTACTCTCCTTCTCCTGGATTCATTCTGATACAGTTCACTTCACAACCTCTGGATCTATTGAAACTCCTTTGAGACTACAGTGCAAACATGTGGAAAAACAAACCAAATCGAGATAGAGGCAGACATATTTGGTACATTCGCACTTCCAAGACCACAGAGAAACAACCAACCTCTTCTAAGGAATGAATAATTGTTAAGTGAAAATACTTTTCTTTTTCCACCTTGCTTGCTAAAAATGGCTTAATTTATTCTGCCTCCAGTCAGAATGTCAGAGGCAGGTTATTTGGCAAATGCATTTCTCTGATCAGAACTACCATAAAATTTTGACATTCCAGCTATAGTATTAAAAGTCTTCTTTGTATTTTGCAATGTTGTTGAAGAAAAGTATTAAGAGTAGAATGGTTTCATATCCGGAAGTTCGAGCACTATCTGACCATTATACCAAAGTGTGACCATGTGCAGAAATACAACCCACTTATGAATGGAATAATCTTGTTGTGGCTAGTAAACAAGGCTAGTAAACAAGGCTATCTCAGTGCTGAGAAGTAGCTTGCTTCAGTGCTAAAATCCCTCAAATTGAGCCAATCAGAAGAAAAATATTGTGACAGTGATGAATTTTAAAGCCCTGAAGATAATTTTTGAAGCAACAGATGCAAGTAAACAATGAGTTTAACTATTAACTTTAATAACTAAATCATCACAAAGATGTATTTTAATTTGTTTTCAAGGGTTCTTAAGCCAGAAGTCAAGCTGTGGGCACTAGAAGACTCTATTCCCCAGGGTGCTGTCCTCTGAGAAGATGGGTTATCAAGAAAGAGAGCCACGCTGGGAATCAGAAAACTGGGAGAATAAGATGGAAGCAATTTCAATCCTCCACATCGGATGAATGGGAAATAAAAAGGCACGAGGAGTGATAGGGGGTGCCATTAGATGACAGGAGGAGGGTATACCAGGTGTCCCAGTTCATGCTGGGCAGAGGCTATGAAAACAGGGTGGCAATTCTTGGAAAGCTCCATGGTATGAAGATCACCTCACAAACCTCATCACAAGGATGAGTGTACAAACACAGGGAAATTGCTTCCTGAGCTTATGTCCTCTTTTGCTAATATGATCATTGGTTTCCAAGCTACCTGAAGAGCTGCAGAAAAAGCAGTAAAAGGGAGGTCATGAAGTATAGATCTTAGAACCAGTTGACACCTCTAATTAGAGACAGTTTACTCAACCTCTTTTGCAATTAGGAGACAATCCCAAGTACTCCTCATCAATTGACATTTCCTTTGGCTGTTAGCATCTGCTACTTCTTCATCCCCAGCTCTACCTCTTTAAGTTGATTATTCATCCTCTTCCAGTTCCCAGTCTACCCCCACTTCAGGTGGCCCAGTAGAATTAGTGCCCTTGTTTTCACCTCACACAGCTAGGTGGGTGCTCGGGTCTCTTGTACCTAAGGGTGGGAGCTTTCTCTGCAGTTACCCAACTCAGGCCTCAGAGCTGAAGCCAAACTACAGAGAGGACATACTTGGTGGACCAGCAAACTTAAGGCAAGATATTTTTGAAAACCTTTGCCAATTCTTACAATTTACTTTATTTGTACAATAGCTGCTTTTATTTGGCGCTTTGTTGGGGTAGAGCGCTGGAGCATGTAATAACCATTTTCAGACCCCAAGACCCGCAGAAGAAGAGGCGTTCCTGTTTGGCCCTGACCCCTGCACCCTGAGGTCCTTTATTATCTTCTCTCAGGGTCATCTGCTCGGGTTTTCCTTCAATGAGCTTCTTTCTGTGGACTAGGGGCAACTGAGCCACCTCTGCTGCTGTTTTTCTAGATCCTTCTTTTCTGGTGTCACTCTACCTTGACCTTTTCTCCTAATACCACCTTCACGCCCTTTCTGCAGAAGCTCCAGACACACCTGTGGACAACTCTGGGGTCAATCTTTTGATCCCATGTTCTAGTCTGGTGACAATCCCATTACCCTGCCCCCCAAATAAATTAATAAACATTTATCTGACTAGCTGTTGTCTATAGGAGATGGATATACCACACACATTTTGCCATGGGAACCTCTAACGTCACCCTCACCCAATGCTTCTTCAGCTCCACCCAGGCAGTTGGAGTTGGGTGGGTGAGGAGCAGGCAAGCGTCACTGGCCTGAAATCACCTGAAGTCCCCCATCTCGACCACCACCAGAAGACCAGTGCTGTCCCTCACGCCAGCATGATGATGCAGAAAGTTTTAAGAAAAAGCATATTTTCACCTGGAAGGGTAATGAGAAAGTGTTATCACTTCACACTTACAACAGCATTAAAATTAGGTTGACAGTCAATACACACTTGGGGAATAAATGAGTGTCTTTGTGTTTATACGTGTCTAAGATTGAGACAGAAAGGATGAAGATATATTTAATTCTCATTGAAGGCCCTTTGTCACAGAAATACGAAAGTGTCTCCAGACTGGATGAAAATAGGTCGTATGTAATTAGTCCTCACCAGACCCACTCCTTCTCTACTTGGCCAGGTCTGTAGCATTAGTTGGCTGTTTTGTTTTTGCTTTTTTTATTTAATTTATTTTTTATATTATAGTAATTTTATTATTACTTCTTTTGCTTACAAGGTCAGACTCATTTTAAGATATTGAACTCATTTCTCAGTCTATGGATAATACACACCACACCTACCACCACCTTTTTCCCTCTCTCCTTCCTTCCTCCCTCCCACTCCCCTGGCAGCCATCATCTTGTGTCCTGTGAGTTTTTGCTGAGATTTATCTGTTTGTTTCATTTCATTATATTCTACATATAAGTGAAACCATCCTGTATTTTTCTTTCTGACTTATTTTGCTTTATATGATCCCTTCAAGTTCCATTCAGATTGTTGCAAAGGGTACAATTATATTGTGGGGTTTTTTTGTTTGGTTGGTTTTGTTTTTTTCAGTAGCTGCATAGAGTTCCATTGAGTATATAGACTATGGCTTCTTTATCCAGTCCTCTATTGATTGGCATTTAGGTTGCTTCCATTTTTGGCTATTGTGAACTATGCTGCAATGTACATAGTGTAATTAGGGATTTTATACTCCCTGGGTGTGTCTTGGAGTGGGATTGCTGGATTAAATGGTGTTTCTCTCTCTCTCTCTCTCTCTCTCTCTCTCTCTCTCTCTCTCTCTCTCTCTCTCTCTCTCTCTCTCTTTTTAAGAATCTCCATACTGTTTTCTAAAGAGGTTGTACTAATTTACATTCCCACCAACAGTGAAGGAGGGTTCCTGATGGTTTTGCTTTTAAACACTTACTACCTTTCAAAAAAGAAACTACTAAGATTTAAATGCATTCTTATTGTGAATAATTTAAAATACAAGAAAATACCTGTGCCAAACTGTGAATATCTTCATTCCTTTTCTGACACATCTACCTAGGGGGAGAATGTCCACATCTTATCACATAACAATTTTATATTTTATACATTTTATTGTATTAAAATGTTATTTTCTATTTAAATATTTAAATAGAAATTTAAATGCTATTTAAAATGCTATTTTCTTTTATGGCTTTTTGGTTTTGTTTAGAAATTATTTCTTTATCCCAAAGTTGGAGAAATTATCTACAATGTTTTCTTCTGACATGAATTTTAGGAATAATTTAAAATTCATCTAGAATTTACTTCAGAGAGTGGTGTTAGTCATGAAACTTTAAAAAATATATTAATAGTTATTTCTTCCAATGTAATTTGACAAAATGTTCATTTTTACCACTGATTACAATGTCGCTTTTATTATAAACTAAGTCTTTATATATACATGGGTGTGCATCTGTACACTGGTTAAAATTCTTATTCCAAGAAAACAACACATTATATTCAACGTTGAGAAATATAAAATGGTCTGATATAGAGAAAGCCTGAATACACAAAATAAAAATTATGAATTAAAAGATCATTAAGGAGACTGAAGTTTAGGTAAATAGGATTACAAACGTAATGAGGAATGAATAACTTTTTAGAAAATTACCAAAAACTGACTCCACAAGCCTTCGAAAATCTCAACAATTTCATTTTTTGTAGAAGAAATAGAAAGATATTTCATAACTATACCAGCACAAAGGTAACAGGAGCAGTAAGTTTTGTTGCACTAAAGAGCAGATAATTCCAATGACTTTTACACAATTCTATAGCTTTAAAAAAGAAGTCGAACCTTCCCATTCTCTTCATGAAACAAGTTTAACTAAAGACTAATCCTATTCATGAATCTTAAATATAACAATACTAAATAAAGTAGAATCCAGAAGAGCATTGAATTAGTAACATCATGGCCAAGTAGGGTTTAGTTCAGCAGGCAAAAATGGCTCAGGATTAGGAAATGTATTAATAAAATTAATCAAGTTAATTTATTCTTGGGAAGAGCAATTATTGATCCTCTCTATAGATACTATTGAAAAAACACAGGCAAAAGTTAAGAAACATTATTGATTAAAACAAAAATTCAACATAATAGGACATAATGGATTTTTTTTTAAAGATGATTAAGAAAAGCTATCTCAGTCCTAAAGCTGAGATTATTGCCGTTAAATTCAGAAACTAGACAAAGATGTCCACTTAATTATCCTTATTTTATGTTGTGTAAAACTGTGATTTGATAAAGGAAGAATCAGAAATACGGAGTGGAAAGGAAGACGTATACCTACTACTATTTTCAGATGGTTTAAGACCTAAAAGAATTCACAAGGTAGCAGAGTAGATTAATGTAAAGACAAACACCTCTCAGATATATAAGCAGCAGCCAGTTGAAACCTATAATGGGAAAAAAAAAATCCTCCCAGTCTTGCAATGTAAAAAATAAACTCAGCAAGGAATAGTCATCTTGAAAGAACGCTTAAAATACATTCACTGGACTCCTAGAAGAGACTGAGAATGGAGAAAAAAAACTCAGTATTTGAAGAGATAATGGCTGAGAATTTTCCAAAAATGATAGAAGATACCAATCCACTGATTCAAAAAACATGTGAATACAAAACAGAAGAAATGATTACACCTGAAGCATATAATCAAGTAACTCATGAAATCTGCACTATTGCGGGGTGGTGAATCCTTACTCAATCTTGTGGCATTAAAGGAGGGGAAGCTGGTCTCTTCGGATTTGTCCTTGTATTCACTTCTCATACCTCCCTAGTCCCAGGTGAAGAGTTTCTCAACTCATCAGGCTTTTGAGTCCTCGGAAGTTTGACTGGTGCATTTCTTATTTCTCTCTTCATTGGGTTAAGATCTAGCGGTTTTCATTTGCTGTCTCAGCCCACCTCAGATTTCATTGATCCTGGACCTGATTCTCCATCTTACCTTTCAATAAAATCTGTCCTGTGGCATCTCGGAAACAGTCATCAACCCCTTGCTACAAAAACCCCTTGGCAAGTCATCTGCATCTTTGTGCAGTTGTCTTTAACCTAGTGATTAAGGACATAAACTTTGTAGCTAGGTTATTTTTATGTTCAAATCCTGGTCCCATTAATCACAGCAGCGCGACTATGGCAAGATAATGAAACCCTCTGATCTCAGATTCCACCTTTGGAAATTACCAAGAGGGCCTGCATCATTAGGTGTTGCAAGGGTGAGGTACGATCATGTCTTCGAGGTGCTAAGAATGGCTCCTGTACATAGTTAATCGTTCATAAATGTTAACTACCTTTGTTTACTGAGGTCGAAAGAGAGTCAATAAACACCTCATTTCCCCATGTGAGTACTGAACTAATTAAGACATATACAAGGACTGAAACAGAGGTCAAAATATCACCTTTGTTCCTGATAATATATTACTGTAGAGTCTAGGCAAGTGATTTATTTATAAAGAATCCCAGTGGAAGGACTTACCCAGTCACAGATGGCAATGAACAGGGGCAAACCTGTCCCTGTAAAATGTATAGTCAAGGAAGTCAAGCAGATGCTTCTTTGATCAGAGGTTTTCTTTTCTCTTTGATCTATTACAGCAATTACTGTTTATGTAATTAATTTGGCAATTCATCCATGTAACCCAGTGCCACCATAGCAGGGATGAGCTGATGCTCTCGGCCCCATGGCCTTCCTTCCATTAGCACACTTGGCCATTTCCAGCTCGCTGACCACACGGATGGGGTACTATATGCTTCCATGTTCCGGAGCCAGCCCCTACATCTCTCTGTGGAAAGGATGCTCGAAGCAGCTATCACCCACTTTGCCTGGCAGTACCAACAAGAGTGCCTAGAAATGTTGAAGTCCTCCCACTGCCACCCAGAGTGTCCCATCACCTCTAACAGGCCGATGGGAGGTACAAATATTCCAACTCCACTGTCCCTGACCTGGCACTGTCCTCAAAACTCCCCTGTAAGACGGAGCCACAGCTACCTAATGGCTGACTGGACTCCTTTCCACGTCACTTTCACAAAAATTCTCATGTAAGGAGCCAACCCTAAGAAAGGAATGTCTTCTATCACAGACAAATGCATTTATAGTTCTTCCTTGTTTTCCTGTGTTCACGTGTTACTGTGACGGGCTCTATGGATGTCAGCAGCAACACCGACAGAGCACAGTTCTTGTCCTTTATGCTCCCTACAGCACAGCTTTATGCATCATAGGTACTAGACTTGTCTTTTTATTGCTTTCTCAATTGGTTCTTCAAAACTGACTTCAAGTAGTCTCAAACAATAAAAAAAAAAAAAAGGCGTTGGAAGAATGTGCATATTTGTCATGCCAAGGATATTATACAAGTCATTAGAATGTTAAGGTTATTTTCTAAATGCAAAACAATGTTATACACATTTATAAAGATCTCAGAGAAAATTTAGGATGATATGAATATTGTATGAAAGTATTATACAGGATTGAACAGCCCAGTACGGGCTCTTAGTGACAGTTTAATGTTGATGTTGCTTTTAAGAATTATAAAGTGGTGAATAATTAAAATGTTGTTAGAATAGATTCAAGGCCAATTAGTCTGGTTACAGATAAAGGGTCCTAAGGAACCCCTGACTGCCAGCAAGGGCAATTAATATGATTTTATTTGCCTGCTAAAAAAAAAATTCACCATGGTTATCAAAATGAGAATTTTCTAGAATATAGCAATTTAGCTTTCATTCCCAAACAGAGAATTCAATAATGGAAATGCAGGAAAATAATGACATAGTAATAATAATTTGACATTTGTATATGCTTTATTGCTTTTCAAATAAACTTACCTGGTATTTTACCCAGGTTGCTGGACCCCAAATCTTTGTATCACAATTTATACAGACTATGGTTGCCTTTGCTTTGAATGATTTATTTATTTCAAACAACTAATTTGATATTTTATATCAAATTAATTGTTTTTTTGCCCAAACCAACTGACATAGACTGTCGTCCTGGTGACAAGCTGAAACTTCCTGAGATGGTGCTGTACAGTTTATACCTAACTTCAGCTGTGACCCCTGGGTCTCTAAGGTCAAACTCAGAAGACACAACTGTGTGGGTACATACCGCCCCCCCCGCCCAACATTCTATCCCCATTTGCTGCATTTGGGGCAGGGCTGGCACTGTCTTGGGTTGCTCTCCCATGCTAGTGAGTAGGCTTGCATCTCTTTTATTCCAGTTCTTTGCATCATTTCATTTCTTTTATATTCCTGTTCCCCTAAGTGGTTCTTGTAGCCTTAGTCCTGCCAGTCTCCTCCCAGTTCCATCCAGCAATGAACACCATTTATGTCTTATAGTAGGTATAGCATTCAAAACAACAGTCAGTTGTTTTCCAGGGTGAGAATTCTGCTCCCAGAAAATATATTTGATTCAATAAATACAGGTTTTCCTACTAGTAATATTGGTAGTAGTAGTCGTCATCATAATTTTCATAATTATTATCCCCAGACGCCTTGTATTTTAAAATCAATGGTTAAATAATTTCAGATCAAGCATTTAATAAAATCTGTAGATGTCTTTTGGTCATGAAGTTAATCCAAACCCAACAGGAGATATTTGTTAGGCTGGCCCAGGGACAAAAGCAGCAGCGGCCATGCCTGGGAAAGGCCAAGCCCGGGAAAAAGGCGGATGATGTCAGAATAAGGGATGCGACCCCCACACCTGGATTCACAGGGCCAATCCCCAGTCGCGGTATGGGAAGCCCGCGAAATTCCTCTGCTTAAAGAGCCGGTACCCCTTTGTTCTGGGCGCGACTTCCAAGCCCGCGACTTCCCGGCCCTCTGCGGACTTGGGAGTTTCGCCTGGGTGTGCAAAGCCCAATAAAGCCCTGGCTATTCGACATTTTTTGTCTGATTGAGCTTGTCTCCTCGCGGAGCCCAGAAAAACCTTACAATATTAAGTTTCTTTGGTATCCAAGCAAGTTGTGGGCAAATATACAGCAAAATAAAGTAATTGAGATTAATCTAGAAAATTTTCTGTGTGATTTACCTATCAATTTTATGTGTTTATTTATTTATTTATTTTTGAAGGAAAGATGCAGGCAGGAATGAAGGCGAGTACGCAGGCAGGCAGGCAGGAAGAGAGAAGAGGAAGAAGCACTCTATTTTATTTAGTTGTTCATTTTGATTGTTTCTCTGGTCCTGGGTCTCAAACCTGAGACCTTGGGATGTATGTGGACTATACCTGGTGAACTAAACTGCTAGACCACCACGGTGTGACCCTGTATATTTTAAAATTAACTTCTCTCAGTAAATCTGATATGTTAGTTGAGGATATTTTGTGGATGGCACTAAATATTTTGATGTAGACTAAGAAAAAGTTAATTTTTTTTAAATTTTAATGTGCACAATAGCAGGTTTAGAGCCTTTTATCGTCTATTCCATGCTAACAATGGATATTTAGCACACTTCACCAGTATTCCAGAAAGATACTGACCATCATCATAACATCTTAAAGAATAATTCATTAGTGACCTGAGGGAAGAAAAACTTGCTTTCTTTTCCCCCAGGGAGGTGGTGGGCCAGAGCAACTATTTTCCTACCATTTTCTGATCCTATTTTAAGGCTATAAGAAAATATTTTGGTCAACTAGATTTCTAGCTAGAAAGAGAAACTCTTTCTGAGAACCAAGAAGAATTTTGTGCCATAGCTCAATGCTCACAGTGCAGGTTCTTAAGAGATTTTTTTTTTCCCCCTCTTCACAGTAGGGGAACATTCAAGATCATTACTTGGAAACCAGGCTCTGATATACGTATATTTAAAAAAGGTATTCCTTCAACACAGTACTCTAGTTTCTTCTTTGCCCTGAGGGCAACTGCCAGTCACACAATTTATAAGTTACCCCACTTGTAGAAACTGGGAAGTTTCTATTAGATTCATCTTTTGCTTTGTGCTCCATTTTGACACATTTCTCAGGTTACCAGAGATGATAATCTCCCTTGAGGAAGTAAGCATTTCCCATCATTGCTTTCTTCCCAAACTGAAGCTCTGGATGGTTACAGTTTGGTGTAATATCCTTTCTTAACTTCTGGCATGAAATCACCCGCATGTTAACAGAAAAGGTTTTTTACCAGTTGTTTTCATGCTGGTGTAGAGGTCTCATTAAAGGTTTTGAAGCATCATTACTCTTCGGTCTGCACTGTGAGGAGGTGCCAGCCACTCTTAGAGCAGGTCTAGACAGGACAATCAACCTGGCCAAGGTAATTCAATATTCAGTTGTTGAAGTGGATGGCTGTGTGCTTAGCAAACCAATGGACCATGTGACAGCTTGATTCAGATTTGCTTATTGAGAAAGACCCAGAAGCTTTGTCAGCTCTGTCCTGATCATTCAGACATGGCAGGAATTTGTTTCTATCTGGCTTTAACCACCATTGAAGAAAAAGAAATCTCTAATGCCATTACAGCAAATGGGAGTGTCAGGATGCTATGCCATTAGCCCATGCAGACATATAGTCCTAATAATGTTTCTCATTATAACTTCTTTTGGAAGTGCTAGGCATGAATGGACTTGGTACTTTTCACTTCTTAAGCAGTGAACTCTTCAATGACCCTAAAAAGTTTTTAACCTCTACTTGGCAGATGGGGAAACAAAGGCACACAGAGGTTAAGCAATTCATTCAAAATCACACAACTATTCATTGCTAGAGTCTGGATTTGAACCACTTCTCACAGGTCCAAGTGAAGCAATTACCCAAGCAGTCACCTGACACCTTTGGGATCCCCACATACTTGGTTACAGTAGAGCAACTCAGTTCAGTGTTTCGTTTCACCCCATGCAAAAATCCACAATTACATATTCCAGATACTGAGTCATTTGTCTTGTCTCTGCTGAGCAGTGGAGAGACACTAGGTGAGCTTGCTTCTAGGAATCCTATCATCAGAAGTATCCTTTCCAGTAGGGAAGTCACAGCTTTAAGAGGGAAAGTGACTTTATAAGATCTTTACAAATATGCCGCTAATGCTGACTCCTACTGCTTGAAGCACAGATGGTTAAGAGCATGTCTTATATCAGTCATTAATTCTTCTTATAACTCTCCTGGTAAATCAATTGTTTTCTTTTCCACTCAGGACTTCATTTGCCAGTACAGGAATTACTTTTGAATGATTTTGAGTATCCCTTACCCTGGAGAATTTATTTCCTTATCTATGAAATAGGTGTAGAATTGTAGACCTTTGAGAGTTATGGCCAAAACTCCTCACCAGACGGACATCTTATCCTTGTAGTAAGTGTTTAGGTATGCAGAGCATTCCATAGCTGGCTGATGATAACCAAAGTTAACATATCCCTGTAGGAAATGGAAATCCCTTTCTATGCTTATGTGGTTCTTTAAGAGTTGAATTTCCTGGCTTTGATTATTATAATCAATGAAGCTTCCATTTGGGAATATTGCATTCGTCTTGCAGCGTTTTTTTCCTAGTGTCTATTCATGTTTTCAATAGCCATACACATTTTGGAATGTCAGGCAAAAAGAACTTTGAAATACCTTCTCTCCATGGCGCCCACTCCCCTGCCCCACACTGGGAGACAAGAAGACCAAGAAGATTTGCTTAATTTGTTCACTGATTCATCACAAACATCTGGCATATACTAATGGCTCAAAAAATATTTACTGAATAACTGCATCTATGCCTGCACATATTCAGATTTTAAAGGAAATTAAACTACTTTAATGATGAGCCTTAGGAGTTACAAGATTCTGGGTTGGAATTCTAGCTCAGTCTACCTATTGCCTGAGCTGGGACAAACCCTGAGGCAATTTGAACTGCAATTTCCTCATTTGAAAATTGGGGATGATTATCTAATTCACAAGGTATGGCTGAGGATTAGTGGGTCATATAAGGAAAGTGTCAAGGGCCAGCCAGCCAAAGTATCAGGCCCTGGGAGGTCTCAGGAAGTGTTAGCTCTTATCTCTCATCTCTCCATAAACTTTGTAAATTCTTTGTTATTTATATGAAACAGGAAGGTTCTCCATTATGCTCATTTTCCAGTTCTGGGGGAAGTCTAGCTAAAGTTATTTAGAAAGCTAGCTGTTTAGCTACCATTACAACTGTTTTCCTCACTCTGTTGGATACCCCAGGCTGACTTGCTGTTTAGAATATACTTCGGATGCACGTGAACTATGCTGGTGGACTTACCTGTTTAGCCACCATACATCCCAAGGACCCAGGTTCAAGACCCAGGGCTAGGGAGAAGGGCCAAGATGAACAACTAAATAAAATGAATGAATTGCTTCTACATTCTGTCTTTTATGACTCCTGCCTCTGCTTGCCTTCATTCCTGCCTGCAACTTCCTTTAAGAAAAAAAAAAAAAGAATATACTTGGGGAATTTGAGGGAGGCAGTTATGTAAACTCTCTTTTAACAATTCCTTGTGCCTGCCGAGCAAGCTTCAGTGGTGAAAAAGAAAACAGTGGTTACAATCCATGTGCCTTGAGCTTCTTCCCATCTGGCAGAGGGCAGATCGAGGATGGAAAGACAGGATAGGAGAGCAGGTGACGACATGCTGGATGACTTTAACAGGTTATTTATAGTCCCTTGCTTTGGTCACAGCAATTTCCATTGCAACTTTCCTCTGGAATGCCTCAGGCTGGGAAACAGCAGCTTCAAAGTCTCCTTTCTTAAAGAAAACTGAGAATGACCTTTTGCTGACAGTCCTGTTTGGTGGGTTAGGGTGGATTCTGAGTAGCTGACTCTGGATAATATCTCCATATTGTGTGTGGGCTTACCTGTGGCCTCCCTGCTCTTTGCTGGAAGGGATGTTTTGCCTGGAGGAGGCTGGAGAGGGAGGATTGGCTCATTTGTTTGCACAACCATCCTCCGGGTTCCATCAAAGCCCCAGCCCTAGCCAAAAAGAAGCGCAAATGTGCCTGCATGTTCAACTCCTCCTGGGTTGGGGTGTTGTGGGGCGGGAAATGCAGAGAGACAGATAATAGAAACCTTTGGATTGGTGTTTCCAAGGAAAGCTGGCTTTGCTGTTGTCAGCCTCATCCTTGCTCAGGCAGCATAACTGCACAGAAAGAGCAAACTGAGGAGTATTGGCAGAATACTTCCCATTACTCAGCTTTTGCAAAATCTGGCTCTATATGCTAATGTGGAGAAACTCTATCATTTCAATGTCATTAATGCGCCACTACTCTATCAACCATACATGCCGCTATCTGTTTGAAGCATCCCTGTGTTCATTGTGACACACCTCCACCAAGATGCTCTAAGAGCATATTGAATAAAAAATGTTCCTGGCTCTGATCAGGGAAGCGAGGATGATTGGATTCTTCCATTCTGTCATTACTCAGGTGGAGTTGGCCACAGCTGGCATGTCAAGAACAGAGTGTGAGTGGGTGGAGGCTGCTGGGACCAGATAGGGCCCAGCGTGGGGAGAGTTCATCCAGTCATACAGAGATGGGAAGGCTGGCACACAGCATATACAAGGAAAGAGACGGGTGGCCCAGTATGAGATGGGAGCAGACGTTCATATCACCAGAGGTCCAATCACCGATGAGACAAGACAGCCAGAACCCAGACTCCAGAAATTGAGTTTAATTTCCTTCACTGCAGGATTCCAGCCAGCAGCTCAGGATATGATGAGTAACAGGGCTAGACAGAGACAGAAATGGTGGTCGGAATCCAGTCAACAGGATAGGCTCTGGGCAGAGTTGGACTGCAGGCTGTGTGTGTGAGGCAGGGCCTGGGTTTCCTTGGTCTATATCTGTATCTACCTGCCAAATGCCTGGTATGAACTTGCACCTAATAAATATTTGTTGAATAATCACATAGCAGAAAACAAAGCAAAAGCCAAGTCATTCAGACTGAGCTAACGTTGGACTGGGCAGGAGAGTTAGGAATGAAGGTGTGCAGAACCTCAGGATAGTAATAGCTTGGAGGTCTAAGGCTTCAACACCAAGTCCCAACCCCACCAGTGGGTGGGATGATGTTGAAGGGTTATATCCTATCGATGAACTGACTGACTCAAGAACTGCCAGGAGCAAGGGATTCTGGTAGACAAAGTTACCCATGACCCTAGTTATATTTAAGGGCTGACAGAGGTTGACCCCATACTCAGGATAAAAGGTTGCAGATGATCTCCCTAAAGATGTCATTCCCTCACATGACATCCCTTTGTGACTATAATTCTCTCATGGAGGACACAGTCACTCATATTACACACTTACAACATTTTGAAAACTAGAAGAGATTTTGAAGACCATTTAATTCAATCTCCTTGTTATGCAAAGAAATAGGGGCCTACCACAGAAAAGAGATTTGCTGGACAGAGTCCAAAATATTTGGTCTTATCTTTTCTTTGTTTTGTCATCTTTATATGGTTTTTGTTTTGTTCTGGCCCCTAAGAGATTGTAAGCTCCCCCTAGGAAGCTATTTTTGAAATATCACCATATTAACACAACATGGCATGATTTTATGGACAAGCAGTCTCCATACAGCTGTTAGCTGACTGACAGAATGAGTGAGCAAATAAATAAAAGATACATGTTTTAAAGGACAAGTGAGTTGTTTTAAATTTTGATTCCCAGTGTAATGAAAACGGCTGAGAGTTCTCATCTGCTGTTCATCACCCTCGTGCACAGCCTGCCTCGAGGATTCAGGACTGCTCAGAGTAGAGACTGTATTTCAGGTACAGTCACCTCTGCTCCAGGGCCAGGAGTGGAAACAGTGGAGAGGGCTTGGGGTTTGGGGACATGGGGGGGAGGCTTATTATTTCTCAAGACAGTGGATTCCAGCCCAGGCAGGAAGAGCCTTCCTATCCTAATTTACAGTCTGCATAAACCAGCAAAATAAGGTTTTAAAATGGCAACTCCATGTTTGGGGTGACACTGTTTGGTGGTCTTCAGCACACTGGCTTGAAACCAGGGGTGCATGGCAGAATTACCCACGGAATCCTTAAAAAACATTTGCCCACATGTCCTGGTAGCACAGTGGTTAAGTCTGCCTGGTACAGTCCACCACGTACATCCCAAGGCCAGAGGCAACAACCAAGATGAACAACTAAATAAAATAACACTTGCTTCTACTTCCTCTTTCTTCCTGCCTTTGCTCACCTTCATTCCTGCCTGCACCTTTTCTTAAAAACAAAACAAAACAAAAATCCCACATATTCTCAGGCTCAATTCTAAACAATGCATAACAAAAGCATAAACATATTTATTTTGAAAATGCTCCCCAAGAGATTGTGACATATACTCTTGATTAACAAACTGTATTAGAAAAAAAAATGAGTGAATAATTCTTCAGCACTTACCCCAGGGAAAGTGAAGTTCCCTCTGGAATTTCCTTTTTAAATTCTCTGCAGCCACTCTCATTCCTTGCCCTGCCCACCCTTCCACCAATATCCAGCTTCTTAGCTTCCACCTATTCAAATTGTTCTAACAAAGAATTTATTAAGGTCTTTCACACTATATGTGGATAACTGATAAGACTTAATTTTAGCACTAATTGAATTTATATTTCTTAGAGTATTCGTGTAACTGAAAACGCAGGCATGACATGCATCACAGGTTTCTGAACTTCAACCATGTGGACATACTAGACTGGACAATCCTTTGTTGGAGGTGCCATTTTGGGTACATTAGGGTATGTGGTAACCTCCCTGGCCTCTACCCACTAGACAATAGATACATGCTTCCTCCGGACTTGTAACAACCAAAAATGTTTCCAAAAATTGCTGACTATCCCCTGGAGGACAAATTTGCCTTGACTTGAGAATCATTGGACTACAGAACAATCCAATATGGTGTAATAATAGGCACAAAATAATACAATATACTATAGCAACAGGCACTAAAATGAACCAATATGGTGTATCAATAGTATTTTGTGCACAAAACCAGACCTTGTAGGAATTTAAAGTGGGGTGGATCATGGTGGCAAAAAATTTCAGGAGAAGACCATATAAGAGGCAGAGCCTACAACTCCTGGAGTAAGAAGAATAGGAGGTAACTGCCTTCACTCACCTTTTTGTCTTCTAATTGTAGAATTATTTGAATTATAATCCTGATTACAGGACAGTAATGACTAATTATGGAATTTTAAGTCTGAGTTAGTTCAGGGCCAGCATGCTTGAAGAATTGAAGAGGGTGCTTCTCCAATACAGGCATTCACCTGGAAGGAAAACGGCCCTGAGGAAGCCCACTCAGTTCCAAGAAGACTCTGGGAAGCCAGAGGGTGGAGGACCCCAGTCCAGAGCAGGTCACTGGAGACCTGCTCACTGCCCAGTGCTGTCCCAACTCTCCAGAGCTCCATGGCATCAGGGAAACAACAGCCTGGCTCTGGTGGGCCTTTCCATAGGAACAGTCACTTAGCAGAACTGTGCTGCTTTTTTGCTGTGAAACAAAAACTAAATGCACGAAGGGTGTAGTGTCAGCAAGCCAAAGAGAGCTCTGCTAGGAGACGTACCTGAAGTCTGAAGATGTGTGCAGGGGTCCTGTAAATGCCACCATGGTTAATTTTTAATGTCCCCATTGATGGGTACTGCTTCAGAAGACAGTGTTTCTATGATAACAGCAATGTTTCCATTCAGGCTGGTGTCACTTGACAGCTTCCAGGTGAGAAATGCCCTGGGCAATGGCACTATTGTCACCCTCTGACATGTTTTAATGACATCAGGATCCAGAGTTTCATCCTTGTTCTGGATGACACAGTTCCTTCCAGCTACCTTTCATTGTTCTACCTTTCTGTTAGTTGCAGGATTCAGGCTATTACTGTTTCACATGATTAACCCATTGCCATGGTTTCCACTTGCTGTGTGATGATGTCACCAGAAGAGAAATAGAATTCCCTTTACTCTCCTTACAGCCTGTGATAGTTCCCTTTTCACTCTCTCTTCAACTCAGCAAATGCTCACAACAATCAGTCCTCTTTTATGTGGACTCTGCCTTTGACTGGACATGTGATTTCCAGATGATCACAGGGCAGAGGCTGGGCAGTAATGAAAGCTGAGGAGTGAAGCATCAATGCTTGGCATCAGGGCAAGGAGCCTCAGAGAAGGCTGTGAGAATGACT
>RJWH01000139.1:1223511-1331200 GCA_004363575.1 Solenodon paradoxus
TCACTTTTTCTTCTTCTGGGACCCCCCCCCCCCCCCCCCCCGAGGTGAATGCACATTAATTACTTACATTTCCTTTAGTCTGTTTTGCTTTTCCTTTTTGCTTCCCTTACTAGCTTACTTCCAATGATTGAGTTTGAATTCACTCCTTTCTTCTGTACGATTAGGTCTGTTGTTGAAGCTCTCCATTGAATATATCAGCTCTGTAACATTCTTCATTTTCAGGATTTTTCTTGCGACTTCTTGTATTTTGTTTAATTGAACTTCTCATTTTGTTCATACATTTTTTTCCTGATTTTATTTGATTGTCTACCTGTGTTCTCTTGCATTTAATTCAATTTCTTTTAGAATTTTTTTCATACTAATTATAGCTCTATGGTCTTCTTTTCGGAGTGGAGTTAACTTCTGAAACTTTTTTACCTCCTTTGGTGGTTTCATTGTTGCCTGACTTTTCTTTCCCTAAAATTTTTTTTCTTCCTATAGACCTGTATCTCAAACCCATGTCCTTGGACTTTACATGGCTTGCACCTTGGTCACTGAGCCACATGTGTCTGCCTGTTCTTTCTTGACCCATGTATATTGACTTTGAATATGTCTATGTATTTAAAGGAGCAAATCACTCTTCCAGATTTTACAGACTGGTTTCAGCACATAAAAACCTCCTTTCTGTATCTTAGGTTCATAGAATTATGTTCAGAATTATAGTTGTGCTGGGCTGATGCTGGTTATAAGACTTCACTGGGTCTCCAGTGGGGTCCACAGTTGGCTGACTTATTACCAAGGGCTCAGGTGGCATGGATCCATTCTCATCCCTGAGTGAATAATACTGCCTTCAAGTCCTTGCTCAGTGATGCTGAGAGCCAGTGCAGAATCCACAGCTGAATCCTATGCTAGAGAGTCTGTTACCTGGTGCATGGACAGGTGCGGCTCTAGCAAAGTTCCTGGAAGGTCTTCTATCTGGATGTTGGCTGGATCCCTGAGTGAGAAGGACTGGCCCTGGCCCATGGCTGAGAGGGGATAAAACTAAGGCCCCGAACTATTTCAGGCTCTGTAACTAAGAGTGCAGGCCTAGTCTGAACACACAGATGGCTGTATCTCCTACCAGGTCTCTGGGTGGGCTAGATGTTCCATGATCATGGCTGGAGAGGTTAGAACTGAATATAAGGGTCCATTCAGGATTTCTGAGGTGCAGGTGTGGGTGGCTCATGCTCGGCCCAGTTTATCAGGCTTTCAGACTATGGTGGCAGGGGCTAGTGCCTAGTATCAGGAACCTTCAGCGACTACTAGGTTTTCCAGGGCCACAAGAAGGAATGTCTTCTATTATACCAGCAGGCTTACTCATGCACTCTAGCTGGGACAGGCCTAGAGTCAAGGACAGCCCCCTTTAGGACCTCTGGGTGAGAGAACAGAGCATCTCCAGCAGGTCCACTCTCATGCCAGCAAGAATCTGCATGGGCTGAGGCTGTGACTGGCGGAAATCCCAGGTATAGGCCTTTCAGAATCTGCAGACTGACTGAAATAGGCAGGCTTCTCTCCATGAGCTCCCAGAACCTGGTCAGGAGGGACTAGAATCAGCTTGAAGAGTCACTCATGGCCCACAGCCAAGACTGAAGTCTATGCCTGTTATCGGGCACACAGGAGAGTGTGACTCCTCCTTCTTCCCTTGGTGTATGGTGCTGGTAACAGATCCAAAGTCATACACAGCTGTAGCCAAAGTCTTAGAGAAATGGAGCTACATTGGGGCCTTAGCCAACAAGTCAGACAAGTGTGTGCTATCTTGCCTTTCAAAATGGGTCTCCACCATTTGAAAACTGCATTTGGGTTTCACAATCTCTTCCTTGGACCATGAAGCTCCACAAGGCACTTTATCTGTAGATGGAGCCAAATTACTGCTGTTGAGGCACAGATGTGTGTAAGTGAGGTGTTACTTGGCCATCTTGCTGATATCAATCTATGAATATTTATAGTAAGAAAGAAAAAATTTTCCTCGACTTTGGTGATTTGGATTTCTTTTTCTTCTGAAAATTGCTGCTGACAGTTTCTCAGTAATCCTTCCAGGCCCCTGTAATGCTGAAGGGTCCCTATACCAGACATTTATCAGAAGGGTTTTCTGATTACAGCCTGACTTTTCTCAGTTAGGACAGTCTACAGCCTTCATGGTTCTCACGAGTACTCTCAAGGACGAATGCGAGTGAGAGTCCAAAGGCTTAAGCTTTATTACCTGCACAGCCAACCCACCTTGGACAGCAGCCAGGTGTGGAGGGTTTTTAACATTCCAGGAAGGTGGACTTCATTCTAAGTGAAACAGGAACACAGTGGAGGGTGAAACACACTGGTGGAACAAAAGCATGTCATATACATGTTTGCTTTGGGATGGGGAATGATAATGGAGGGGAAAAGTGGGTGCAGAAAGATCAGTAAGGAATCTTCATACCTGTCCATTATGGTGGCAGAATCTAAAGTTCGCCTACATCCTGGTGTGTATATTCTGTGTAATTCCCTTCCTTATATATATGGTGGGACATCAGTCCTCAGATTAGGTCACTAATCAACTAATTTTGAGTTAATTAAAAGAAAATCCTCTAGGTGGCCCTGAGTTAATCAGGGAACCCTCCCCAGGGATGGGGTCCTTCCTGAAGTTAGGGACTGGAAGTGTGGGAGGGCCTCCAGAGGTGACCAGGTAGCGAAGACCGGCTGCTAATTCTGAGCTCCATCTCCAGCCAATAGACACTAAGGAGATGGGACTTCAGTTCCACTGCTTCAAGCACATGAACTTGGCCTACAACCTGAGCAAAAGTGGAAGAGCACTGTGGACATCCGCGGGGTCTTCTGAGTTCCACTGATCCTTTATATTACTCTGGAGAGACCCTGAGCAGAGAGCACAGCCACATCATGCCTGCACTTCTGATCTGTACAAACAGAGGAAATGTATTTTTTTAAAGTGCTAAATTTGTAGCGATTCATGGTGTACCAGTAGAAAAGCTAACGGATGCAGACGAGGGATAAGGGTGGCATGGATCAGAATAGTGCCAGTAGCAACGGAGGGAATTAGGCACATGCAGGGCACATAAGTAGGTTTGCTGGTGGACTGGGGTGGGATGGTGAGGACAAGTAAGGCAACCAGAATAATCCTTTTCTTCTCTAACTGCATCCTGGTGAAAGTTGCCCTTTTTACAGAGGTGGAAAAAGTTGGAGAAATAATATGGTTCAGGCAGGTAAAAATCAATTATTTCATTCTTTTGGGCATGATTTTTTATGCATTTTATTAAAGAACATTGCATCAAAACATTTTATAGGTTTAATGTATGCGCTGTCATAAATCAACATCTGTATGCAATACATTAAATTCACCACTTAGAGTCCAATTTTATCCTTTACCGTACAATTGATTCTTTTTAATGAATTTGCCCAGCCCCATACTTTTTTCAGCTTTTAATTTTGAAATACTTATAGACTCAAAAGTGGTTGCAAAAATAGCACCAGATATGACATTTTAGAAAGTTGGGTTTGAGGTCTTTTAGGACTTCAAACTACAGATCAAATAGGACCCAAGGTACAGAAGACAGAAGCTCAGGAGACAGGCCGGTACCACAGATATAAACTTACTATTAATATGAAAGCTACTTAGGCCATGGGTCTGACTAAGATGCTTAAAGGAGAGAGTGATCAAAGTAGAAAAAGACCAAAGACAGTCCCAGAGTGTCCCACATCAGAGTCAGAATCAAAGGGAAGAGTCAGGAAAGGCATCTGAGAAAGACGGCTCACTAAGTTGGAGAGGAACCAACAAAGGGAGGAAAACTTTTGTTTTGAAATTTCCTGTAAATCCCTGTACTTACCCTCAGACTCTTGAATTTAAATGCATGTATTTACTTGAGGACCACAAAAGAGTGGAGGAGGGATTGGAACAGGCCTCTAGAAATTTATTTAAGTCTCTAAAGTTTCTGTGAATGACAAATTGGGGTTAAAATACCATATTCAGATGATTTAAGTGTAAATGAGCAGAAACATATGGATCATATTTCCTTCCACTTGCATATAAGTTTAACAATTAAGCACAAAACGGTGCTTGGGGCAAAAGGCTTACTGGGGCTTTATTAAATCCAAAATTAAATTCTCTAGATTTTGAGACTCTAGAGAATCAGATAATGAAGCAAATGGCCCAGGTTGCCTGAGAACTTGAATCTGGATTTTATTCTTTCTCTCCCTCCATCTTTCCAGGTCTCTCTCTGTCTTTGTGCCTCTCTCTGTCCCTGTTCTGTCTTTTTCATTCCATCTTCCTCCCCAATCTTTCCTTGTGTCCAGGCGACCATCTGGGTGCTCACGTCTTGAAAGCACATTTTCCAGCTGTTTAAAGCAGCAACAGCCAGAGATCCCTCTTCTGTTTGTCAAATTCCACCAATGATTTCCAATTTGAGAGGAGAACAAAAATCAGTAGCAGGTGTTGCAGCTCTTCAGGGACGGTGTTGGGTATTATTGCAAGTCTCTAAAGAAATATTAGGACTCATGCGATGGTGGAACATAGATTGCTTTGAATACTTTTGCATGATGAGCTTTCTTTCTTCCTTTCTCTAGCCATTCTACTTTTACCTTAGCTGCCAACTCACACTTTGCTAGACAAGTTTGATGCAAAAGAATTAAAAGCCATTTTCATTGTGCTATGAAGAATGGCTGAAGGATGTGCTCATAACTGAGTTTCGATGACAGACCTTCCATAATGGTTGTGGTGTAGGGAGTGGTGGTGAGTTGTGTGGTTTCTCTCGTTTTGTGAATTTGTGAAGATGCAGTAATGGGGTCTGGCATGAGAGGGAGACTGAAGCATAAGCTAAAGTCAAAACTAAGTGGATTTATTTTTTATTACTATTTACTGGAAAGTCAGAGAACTACTAAACTCGATCAGGGAAACTGTGCAGACTAGGAGGAAATTTGAATGGAGTAAAAGAGCAAGCCCCACATTGTCCCTGAATTCTCTGGTGTCCTTGGTTTGTCAGCAGTGGAATGCTAGGGTCCAGGGTATTTAACATGGCCTAGGGGAAAGAGGAATGTTTCATTTTCACTGTTTTTGGTACTTTTTCAAGTATGCACTTCAAGAATTTCAATAGTTTTATACAATTCTTTAATAGATCAGGAATATCCTATCAAAAGGTTTCCTCCTGCCCCATTCGATCCCCCAACTCTGACTCCCAGCCCCAAGCAACCACTGATCTGACTTTTAGCACAGGATTTTGCATTTTTAATGCATGGATATTATAGAGTATGACTGGATTTCTTCAGCCAGCATAGATATCCTGAGATTCTCCAGGCTGGGCCACAGATCCAATATTGTGTTCTGTGTTATTCCATGGAATGGATAATGGAATGGATACCTTTCATCAATTGATGGAAATGTGGGTGCTTTTATTTGGGGTTGTTATGGAAAACATTGCGATGAACATTGTCTGTAAAGTCTTTGTTTGTACGCATGTTCTCAGTTCCCTTCAATAAATACCAAAGAGGGAAAAGCATATGTTGACATTTGTAAGATCCTATTTTATAGGAGGATTGTACCATTGTCTGCTTCCTTCAGCAGTTACATTTGCTCCACATGTCCTCACCAACACCAGCTAGTGTCATTCATAGAAAGTTCAGATACTTTGATAGGCTAATCATGGCTGTTTTTCTTTACTTTTGTGTTAAAATGTACATAACATAAAGTTCACTCTTTTAACCACACAGCTCAGCAGTATTACACTAACTGAGTTATGCAGCCATCACCATTTTCCATTTCAACAACTTGTTCATCATCCAAACAGAAATTCTACCCATAAAAAATAACTCCCTGTTCCTTCCATGCTCAAGCTGTGGTAACCTCTCCTCTACTTTCTGTTTCTGCGAATTTGTCTGTTCTAGATCCCTCGTATCTGTGAAATTATAGAATAGCTGTCTTTTTATATCTAAATTATTTCACTTAGCATGGTTTTAATTATTAATCCATATTGTAGCATGTATCAGAATATGTATTTCTTTGTAAAGCTAAATAATATTCTGGATATTTTATTATATATAGATAGATATATATGTATATATAATTCAAATTTTGTATATCCATCCATCATCATTCTTTAGTGGGTATTTGGGTTGTTTTGGCTGTTGTGAATTGCTGTATCATCTAGTTTTTGTATTTAACTTTTTGAAAAACCTTTGAATTATTCTTTGGTGACTGTGCTGTTTTACGTTCCTACCAGCAATGCAAGAGTGTCCAATTTTTCTGCATCCTCACCAACTCTATTTTCCATTTTGACAACCATCAGTATGAAATGGAATCTCTTTGTGATTTTACTGTGTATTTCCCTATTTGCCAGTGCTGTTGAACATCTTTTCATGTTCTTATCGGTCATTTGTGTATGTTCCTTGGAAAAAATTCTATCCAAGTCGTTTACCCATTTTTGAATTAGGTTGTTCCTTTGTTATTGCTGTTGCTGTTGAGTTGTAGGTGAGGGATTTTGACATTGACTCATACTGGCATCCTTTTAAGGGCCAATATAATATATATATATATATATATCTTTCAATAAATACATTGTAGTTAAAGTTGGCTACTTGGAGCTTCATGGCTTAAAGACTTCCTCAAGTAATGACTAGGTTTTTGAAGATGAGAAAAGTGAAAAATATGAGTTGTAATGAATCAAGTGAGTTTTTTTTAATCTGTCATATAAAAAAGTAGTACATTTTTGGAGGAGTGGTGGAAGACTGAAATAGAAGGCTGATCATTTATTTGTTATCATATGTTAGTTAACAATTTATTTGCATTATGCTAGATCACTTATTGTGGATTTTATTTTCTACACAGCAAACTGTACTTTGAAGTTGTTTGCAATGACTTCTTATTCTGTTTACTGCTTTTAGTGAAACAAAGAGCTACATAGGTAACTGTCAATGATGAAATATATGTTATACTTCATTTCAATTAAATTGACATTATCTGATGGAAGTAGGTAGAGAAACAAATTGCTTTTTCTTAGAAGAGTGGATATGTAATTTAAGAATGGGTGTAAGTGCAACAGGCAAATTCAATGCTTTCTGGTCTTATGTGTTAAAGAGAGAATAATTTTAGAGGAAGTATCAGAATCTATTCATTCCCAAATATTTCAAGATACCTAGATGTAATGGGAATGCAGTCATTTACTGTGCCTGGTCCAGAAATGATTGAGCTGCAATTAGATGTCCATTTGCTAGCATTGACACCCTCAGCTCAATTGTTCATTCCTCTCATCTAATAGGTAATAACTCAGTGCCAAAGACAAAGTGATCGTCTCTGGGCAGATCTAATTACATGTCAACACTTCCTACAACATAGATCAAGCTGCTGCTGAAGACTCATGTCAAATCTCTTTTTCATTTTCTATTTTAAAACCATCTCTCTCTCACCAAGCTTGAATGTATGGGCACTAAACTAAAGGCAATTCAAACTTAGGTGTCAGGAAAGTCTCTAATCAAGGTGCTGTAACTCACAATGGGAACTTTGTCTCATATGTATTTTTGTTAAATGAGAAAATGATGATAGAAATAACCTTTGTGAGGATATTCTGAATTGAAATGTATTATATGGGGAATGTCTGGTATCATAATTTCCTCTTCCATGTCTTGAATACTCTCAAATATTTCATTGCTCTTGAGACTCAGGCAAAGTAAATGATTGTTAATAAATAATATTAATGACTTATTTTAAGCAGGCCACAGATTCATGGTAAATTTCCACACTTGCCTCCCTTCATCCTTTCCTTCCCTCTTCCCTTGCAGTTGGATTATCCAGTATTTATAAAAAATATTCAAAAACTTATTAACTCACAAAGAAGGGCACCTTTGTTTCCATGATTAATAATGAGAATGAAATTGATGCACACACTCTCTGAGCTAAGTCTGTCTTATGTGCATATTCTGCGTGTATCTCAAGGGTGGGGAAAAGTTCCATATTTGTATCTCATGGTTCTACATGATGTCTTCAAATAAAATTTTATATATTGAGATAATACAATGTTTTCTATTTTCTTGAGCATTTGTTAAATTATGTATAGGAGATATATTTCCATTTATTATTAAAATTACTTTTAAAAGTAGCTGAAAATTATTTAGTTAAAATGCTACTTGATAATATAAATTTATATTCCCTGTTTTCTAGGTACAGGACTTCCTCTGTTGTAAGTTGTCTTCATTTCTCTGCTCATTAATTAATTCCTACCTTATACATATTAGAATGATATTAAAGAGAATATGTTACGGATTATACTGGAAATAGTGTACTTTATTACATCAGTTCATTATTTTCTGTAGATCCCATAAATACTAATGGTTGTATATCTTCTTTTCTTTTGGCTCCTTATTCCCATGAAATAAATTAATCTATACTATTAAAAGAAAATGATCTACTTATATCTTGGCATGGGATAGAATAATTTCTGAAAACAATATGCAAGAAATCATCAAAAATTTTTATTTTGTTGGGATTAATTCTTCTCTCTCAGCTGTTGATATTCTAATTCTGTCGAATACATGCATGTTAGTGTATTTCTTTTGACCACATCATTCATCTATATTGATTCACAAATATCTTTCTCTGGTTCTTCTATCATTACATTTAGATACTTTGAAACTACCTAGAAAAGAAAAATTTAGCAGAATAGTCCTTGTAACTGCCAATATAAAATGTACCATGAATGCCAAATTTTTTAAAAACCAGAATTTCATCATTTAATTTTACTTCCAAAAATAAGGTGTCTTTAAGTGAAAGAATAAAATATATAATAAATACTTGTTGTTATAATAAAACGTTTTTGGTATACTCAGAAATTGAGAAAGTGAATGAAACAAATAGTCTAAAATAATTCCTTTGAATTTAAGTTATTTCCAAGTCATTGCTTTTAAGGAAATTTAAGGAAAACTAGGAAATTATCGGCTGAAGGATCATTAAGATAATTTCTGATACTAAATCATTTTTATGATTTTTGTATAAAACTTGATGCTCTGCCAAATCTTTTTCCATTTCTATCTACTTACATAAGCAAGATTCGTCAGGGGGGAAAAATAACGAAGAGCAAAAAAAAAAAGAATTACAAAATTGGAACAAAATTGATGTTGAACTGCCTCATTCCAACAGTTTGTGGTGTTCACCATCGATATATCCACTGATTTTTATTTGAAAAACCTATCTATACATGAGATCAATTTCCATGATTTTGTGTTTGACTATTTATAAACTTACGCTTATGCTACTTCAGACAATATTTTACCTCTGATAACTACAACGTTAGTTCATTGCAGAAGAAAATGTTAACATTCATAGACTTTTGCTAGTAAAATATGGTAGGGTAATAAATATAAGACTTTTGAAAATAACTATATTAAGATAAAATTCTCTGAGGAGAGCAGAGTGAAAATACCACTTCAAGGTGAAAAGGGAACAGTGTTGAATTTATTCCTGTTAAAGAAGAGCTTATTTATGAGCCTTTCTAAATGTACTATCCTGTGCAGCAAATCAGCAAGGTATATGGATTTCACTGGTCCTATTGAAAAAGCTGATAATATAGAGTTATTCAAAATATCAATATTTATAATGAATTAGAAATTATATCCTTTTAAATATTTAAAGTCAAAATATTATGGATGCCAACTTAAAACCATGTGAAGTAGTGCGTCATTTTCCAAAAGTATTTTGGAATACACAAAATGAATTTCTCAGGATCACTGTTCCAACCCATGTGGGTACAAATTCAGATAATTTCTACCTCTGGTAGGACTTCACTCTGAGAGTTTCATTTTGGAATTTAAGAGAGAGGAATGCTTGATTGAGAGGGTAAACTGAGGGGACCTGGCAGAATTTGGTCAAAGAGGGATTTACTTGGGCCTTTACTTGATTTTCCACAGGACCATCCCTTCTTGATTTTCATCTTCATTACCTCCTCAGCACTCAGTAGACAAAGCATCAGGGAACCACTAAGGCTGAGGGCCCTTGAGTTACTTCTAATCAATCAGAGCTGCTCAGTAGAGTACAGGCCAATAATGATAATAGGAACATTTTACTGGCTCCCGTTGCCCCTGTCCTTGGATGGCCTTCAAGCCTACTCGAGGCATACATGAGTATTACTACGTTCTATTGATTTCACCCACATTTAGTTGAGTAAAGAGTACCATGTAAAGAGGTTGTTCAGTTCTCTCACTGATGGAGATACTAATTCTAGCAAGGAGAGCTCTCCAACTCTAAATGACTATAGCCTCATTTCTCCTCAGGTGGATGTGGGAGGACTTGGAACCACATTTTGGTTCTTGCAATTTTGGGAGCAATCTCATAGGCTAGTACAACATAATCTCTTTCTGATTTTACTTTTAATCACTGCCACCATGTTCCATGTTGGTGCATGAGTCAGTTTCCATGAAGTTGACTATTTCTCAGAAACAAGGCTTCCAGAAACACAGCAGATAGTTTTGAGGTCTGGGCACCATGCTGCTGTTGCTTGGTGGTTGCACTGTCTTGGGGTGGAATGATTCTGCAGGATACCTTGGGTCTAGTCTGACTGCTTTTGTTAATCTCCTATTCAATCTGTGCTAATGGGTAAAATGGTTTGATCCTGTCTTCTACCTACTTAAAGTAGTTGTAATTGTACAACAGGATTTTTTTTCCCTTAAATTAATGTGAAACAGTTTTTTTACCCTGCTATGTATCTTCAGCCTTTATGGCTCAACTAAGGGAACCCAGAGGGTTCTGAGGTTAAGGGGAAAGAGCGGAGCTGGTTGGGAAGGGGAGCTTGATGAAAAAAGAGTGAATGAGGAAGATGTCAGTGCCAGACAAAGACAGGACACTTGGAAGAGGGTGGCCAGTGGAGAAGAAAAGGAAGATGAGTAGAGTCAACTGACCTGGGTGGAAAGGGGTCTTCCTGTCCATCCTTCTTTTGGTGTGGTAATTCATGGTCTTCTCAGTGTTCTAGGCTGCTATGGCTTCCTGACCATACTCAAGAGCCATACTCAAGTCTCTCAGAGTCTACCCCAGGGTCCTGTCCTCCCTATCCCTCCTAGTACAATAAGGGCCACACCTCTTGAGATTTTTGTTTGATTACAAGGCGGTCCACAGCCAATGAGGCTCATAAAGCGTGACTACAGATACCTTCTAGGGGATGGAGATGCTAGGTAAATGAAGATGTTCTTATTAGAAAAAAGGAGATGTTTCCATAAAATCCTCTGAAAAGCCTTCTTAAACTGATCTGAGACCTCTTCAAGTTCAATACCAGAGGTACAAAAGGAAGAGAGACGTTTCTCTTAAGTCATTCCCCGTTGTGACCCCTGTTTTGTAGCTGTTACTGTTGTCTCCCTTTACCATTACCTAGTACTTTTCCCAAATCCTTTCATGGTAATGTGGCCTTATTTACATCTCAATAAAGACATGAATCATCCCATCTCCTCTAAAAACTTCCCCATGGACATGCTTTTGGATAGTCTATGAACTGATAATGGTTTTTATACCCTGGCTTCAAATTTCTCCAATTTTACTGTGTTTGTGTCCTCAGTTCTAAATAATTTTGTCACTTGTAAGTTCGTGTATCAATCAGAACAATAAAAATACAGAATATTTCCATCACCAAAACAATGCCTTATATTGATTTATTATAGCCACATACACCTGCCCCTTTCCTTTTCACTCCTTACCCTGACAATCACTCAATTTATCCTTAACTTCTATTTTTAGTGTTCACCAGTGTTTTATAAATGGAAACACACAATGTGTAACATCTTGGGATTGAATTTTTTCACTCAGCAGTTTCCTTGAGACTCATCCAAGTTGTATGTATCTATAATCTGTTCTGTCTCGTTGTTGAGAAGCATTCCATGGTATAGATGTACCAGTTTGTTTAATCATACAGCCATTGAAAAACATATGGATTGCTTCCAGGTTTTGGCTATTATGAGTAAAGCTGCTTCGACATTTGTGTACAAGTTTTTGTATTAATGTAAGTTTTTTTTCTCTGGAGTAAATGCACAAAAATGCCAAGTTATATGGTTAGTAGATGTTTAGTTGTATAAGAAACTGAAAAACAGTTTTCTAGAGAGGTTTTACCATCTTACATTCCCACCAACAAGGTGTGAATTATCTAATTTTTCCACATCCTCATATCATTTTCTGTTGTAACTATATTTTTCTTAATTTTCATCATTCTGATAGGTATGTAGTGATAACTCATTGTGGTTTTAATTTGCACTTTCTTGATAATTCATATTATCTTTTTATATGCTTATTTGACATCTATATCCTCTTAAATATTTGTTCATGTCTTTTTCTCATTTTCAAATTTGATTTTTTCAGAATATTAAGTTTTGAGTGCTTATTATATATTCTAGACACAACTCCATTGTAAGATACGTAGTATGCAAATATTTTATTCCAGCTTACAATTTGTGTTTTCATGATCTGAAAAGGATTTGTTATAGAGGAAAGTTTTGAATTTGATGATGTAAAAAGTATCAATATTTCCTTTATGGGTCAGGCTTTAGGTGTCAAGCTTAGCCTTGATCCTGAGATTTTTCTTCCATGTTTTTTTTCCTTCTAAAGATTACATTTGAGTCTAGTATTCATTCTATGTTTACTTATGTATAAAGTTTGAGGTTTAGTTTGAAGTTGTTTGTTTTTTTGTTGATCTGTGAATGCCCAATTGTTCCAGCACCAATTATACCACTTGCTGAAAAGTTTATCTTTTCCCTGTTGAGTTGTTTTTGCATATTTGTCATAATCAATTGGATGTATTCATATAGGTATGTTTCTGGGTTCTCCATTCTGTTGGTCCATATGTCTATTCCTTGGCCAATATCAAATCTTCATTATGTAATTACATAATAAGCCATAATCTAATAGTCACACATGTCACAAATTTCACACTTCATTATTTTCCAAGCTTGTTTTTGCTGTCATAAGGACTGGGTCTTTCCATGTAAATTTAAAATAAGTTTGTCTTTGTTTTACAAATACTTTCCAAAAATGTGCTAGGAATTGCTTTAAACTTATATATCAATTTGGATAAATTGACATCTTTAATAAATTTAGTCTTTCATTTTATTAACATATATAACTTTTCATTCATTTAACTTTTTTTGATATCTTCAGAATTTTGTAATTTTCATCAAATACACCATGTAAATATTTTTCCAACTTTATATTGAAGCAGCTCAATATTTTTAGCAATTACAAATGATGTTAATTTTGATTTTAGCTCTTTCATGTTCATGTTAGTATATTGAAATGCAATTGATTTGTACATGTTGATTTATAGTCAATGACATATTGAACTCACTTATTAGTTCTAAAAATTCTTTTTCATAGATTCCTGAGATTTTCTACATAGACACTCATAACATCTGTAAATAAGGAATGTTTTATTTCTTACTTTCCAATACATATTTTATTTATGTATATATTTTTTCCAAAATATATTTTATTTTTCTTCTTTCAAATAAGTATTTTTGTTAAATGAAAGTGGTAAGAGTAGACATCTTCATCTTATTTCATTGTAGGGGTGACATATTTAAAATAATCTTTCACCATTAAGTATAATGTTGACTGTAAGATGTTTGTAAATGTTCTGTGTTAAGTTGAGATAATTCCCTTTTATTCTTAACTTCTTGAGAATTTATCATGAATGGTATTAGATTTTGTCAAATGCTTTTCTATGTAAATCAGTATGATCATATGACTTTTCTTCTTGTCTTTTATTGATTTTTGTTTACATTGTTATATGACTTAGAGCATACTGAATCAATCTGTGTGCATATCATACCACACCTACCACCAGAGTTCCAGTGCCCTTTACCACCATCTATATTAACTCCTTCCTTCCCTTTTTCCCTCCTTCTCTCTCCCACGGGAGACATAGTTTTGTGTCCTGTGAATTTTGTTGAGGCTTATATGTTCATTTGTTTTGTCTCTTTATATTCCACATATGAGGGAAACCCTACCTATATTTCCCTTTCCTTTTTGGTTTATTTCTCTTAGCATGACCCCCTCCAGTTCCATCCAGGTTGTTGCAAAAAGCACAATTACATCTTTGTCCTAACTGTATAAAGTTCCATGGAGTATGTAGACCACAATTTGATAGATGACTGGATGACTTTTATTCTTTAATCTGTTGATAAAATGGTTTATATTGTTTGATTTTTAAGTTAAACTAGGTTGGCATATCTAGGATTAAGTCCACTTGGTTACAATTGCGTGGTTTTAGGAGCACTTTTATTGAGATATAATTTAGTTTGCTGGAGTAGCTGAGGTTATCACTGGGGACTGCTGAGGAAACATGAACATTTTCTGGGTTACTTGTATGGAGGTGGAGAAGAGGGTGTCTGGCCCATTGGGAGGAAGAAGCACCTTGACCTATGTTGCTTTAATGCATAGGATCCCTCTTCATGGTGCTGCTAACAACCAGATGTCCTTTGGTATGAAGAGGGAGTCTTAGGCCTGTGGAAAACAAGGGACTTCCTGGGCTGATCACTTATTATACTGAATCCCCTTTGCAGGGATCCTTGCTACCTAGTATCTCTTGGTAGGGAGAGAGGTAGATTCTCAGATCAGCAGAGAAATAGAATGCTTCCCAGACCAGGCAAGATCCTCCTTGACAAGCTGCCATATCGACTCCCTGGCATCCCTAGGTTGAGGTGGGAACCCCTGGCCTGTGTAGAAGAACACCTCCTCTGGCCACTTGCTGTCAGTGCTTCCTACCAGCCCTTGACAGGGCTATGTGCTTGCCAGCTATTGTTGGCAGGACTCTTCTTCCATAGCAGAAGGGAGAATCTACCTACATCGCCTTCTGTTACAAGTTTGGGACTTGGGGTCAGTGTTGTTATCTTCTGTTAGTGGGGTTGGGAGATTTGTAAGAGCTTTTGGGGTCTCTAACCACTTGTTCTTCCTTTTTCTACCTTTTGGGGTTCTCACTTGATTGCCTTATGAATTATTTCCAAGGCTGACCATTGTGATGAATGGGAAGGAGCAGAAAGAAACAAATCCATGCTATCTTGTCTGGGCAGAAATCTCTAATTCATCTTGTAGATGATGTATGCCTGAAATATAAATGGATTATCAGTTTACCTTTCTTCAGGAGGTGAGTGGTTATTGGGAGCATATAAATTTCCCAAATTATTGGTTGAAAATTCCTCATAGCAAGTGAACTATGGTTCTGGTTGTTGAAAAACACACCACTTTCCACGAATCTGTTTTTACGCAGGTATGAATCTGTAACAGTGCAAGACTGACACATTGTAGGCTTCAATAAATACTTGTTCAAGTAATGAAATAATGGATGAAAGTGAAAGAATCTCTCCACCAACTCATTTGATAATTTAGATGGCTCAGGAAGAATTTGGAATACATATGACATAAGTTTTTTTGCTGGATTTGTCTAACAATTTAATAATTTAGTGTCCTGATTCTGGACAAGGAAGAATCTTCTATAAACCTCTAATTTATGCAGTAAGAAGAAAACCCACATATGTCTTGTCATTATACTAAAGACTGAAAATTTCTTGAAAAATGCATGAAAAAGTATACCTAGAGATACTCAGAGTTTATGCAGAAGAGACTGAGGAACAGCTGTGCTTTGGTGAATTGGTCTAGCTCAGGGACTTGAGCCAAACTGTAATATTAATGATCAATAACTTAACAGTGAGGTGAGTCTGTGGTTTTAGAAGTGAAGGCTTCCTTAGCAACTGGATCCCAGCTATTCTGAGATGGCAGAAAGGCCAAAGTGGAGGTGCCATCTGACCAATAGAAGACAATGTCTATATTGGTCATCCCTTCCCAAAAGAGCATCCTGGGGACAACAAGAATGTGCCATCAAATCCCAAGCTTACACCTCTCAGTGGACCCAATTAGTTCCCCTTCTATGGAGGGCATCTCTGAGAAAGTGCTGTTCCAGCAACTCATTTTGGCTTCCTCAGAAGGCTCTATTGCCCCTCTCCATGTCCTGACTGCATGTCCTCTAAGTGACAGTCAGACAAGTCACAGACATCCCCTGTGTGAGCACTATCACCGACTACCTTGGGACTCTCTTCCCCTTAGAACACAGCTGAGTCCTTCAGGGCAGTCATTGCCCTATCCTGTGGACTCAGTTTTGGTTCCTGACAGCAGACCCTGGCCGGAGGCTTTGTCTCTCTGCATTCCACTGCTGATGAGCTCCAGCATGAGAAATTAGAGTGGGGTGGCACAGACTCAGTCTACAGACTTCAAACACCACAAGCAGATGAGGCCTGGTGTTGGTTAAGGGCCATTTGCAATTGTGACTCTGTGCTTCAGCTGCACTTTTTAATGTTTCCCATTACGCATTCTGCCCCGCCTCCCTAACACAGGCAGGGTAGATGGATTGTGCAGGCAGGCGCTGTCTGCCCTGCCTCAGTGGGAGATGGGCTGCCTTCACTGTGCACATGTGCCATTGTTGTATGTAACAGATTATAAGGTGACCCCTCATCATGAGATATTGGGAGATATACCCAGTGGTATCTGGCAGGGCTGAACCCTCAGCAGGGTCTGCCTTGACCCCTTGCAATCAACAGTATAAAGAATTCAATTCAGGAATCTCACCTGTGGGCAGAGTTGTACCAGAAACAGATCTCAGTGTTTAGGCACACCTTGGAAATGGAATGCCAAGTCCTAGCCTCATGGTGAGGAGCTGTGAGCCTGCCCCCAAGAAGGTTGAATCTGTGATGCCAGCTACTCAGAGATCAGGCTCAGAGGGCTGGAGGAAGTATGAGGACATTGAAAGGGTTATTCCTACACAAACCTAATGGTACCATATTCTAGAGTTTTTCTAGTCTTTGTTGAATGACAAGGCTCACAAGGAGTGCTATGCTTTCAGAAATTAGTCCTGAAGAAAGCTGTGGGTTATGAGGGAGTGCGGAGATAGGAATCGCTACAGCATAAATCTGGATCATTTTGCAAAAAAATCAATATTGTTCAAATATTTTTTTCTACCTTGAAATTTAAAAAAATTATATAGAGTCAAATGGAAAATTTTTCACTTCAGTGACAACGTAGGATACTTCAAAGACCATTAGGCTTTACACTGCTATGAGCAATGTCCACCAGATTACCAGTCACTATGCCCCATCATAAATGCATCTGGGAAACATCGAGGAAGCCCCTTACCTCTGCCTCTTGGAAGAAAACTAGCTAAGGGATGGGGTTCCTGTGGTTCATGTGGATTGGCAGGGAGAAAAGAGAAGCTCACAGGAAAGCTAGCTTGACCTCAGAAGGCATTAGATAAATCATAAGAATAAGCACTAAACACTACCTAGAGATTAGATGTCTAGAAATCAGGCGGAGGAGTTTACGAATGAACATGTCTCTGTCTATTCTGCTATAAAAATCATTGGGACTCAATAAGCAAACCAATCTTCCCCAAACCTGCCTTTTCTGAGGGATTCTAAGTATGAAAGATGTACATGCATTAGTGTAGAATTCCATATAGGTTTATAGTGTGTTTTCAACCATACCTTGTCTTCTTCAATCTCAGAGTTAAGTGGGAAAGTGAAGACATTTTAGAGATGAGAAACCTGAAGTGACAGGGTTAAGAGACTTGTCCAAGGTGATCTGGCTGGTGGGGCTGAGGGAAGACGATCATGCTGTTTTCCCGTGTGCTAGACTCAACCATTATCTACCATGTAGCAGGACCTCACTTAAAGGAGGCACCTGATGCAGTCATGACCTGAGTCCACCACACCTTCCACTTAGTGAAGACAAAGATATACATATTGATAGCATAGGCACTGAGGGTGCTGCAAAAAGTTTAGAACTTCTAATATCTACCTATGTGGCACCTTGTAATACAAATCTGAAATGAGACCAGTTTTGAAATCTAAATTTGCATCTCTATCTAAGGCCTAAGAAGATGTAAATATCTTTCAAGCATCCTGTAAAATGTTGCTAAGTTTTCTACTTGACTCCATAATACATGCTGATTTATATTTTTAAAGGAAAGGTACAGGCAGGAATGGAAGCAAGCAGGCAGGCTGGTAGACCCATAAAGGTACAGCAGTGAATGCCTAGTTTTCCATTGAAAAGGTAGTCAGGAATCTTTTTGATTCATTTGGAAAACCTTCACAGTTGTTCATTTTGATTGCTCCACCAGCCCCAGGTCACACACCCTGGTCCTTGGGATGCATGAGTACTATGCCCGGCAGACAACTGCTAAGCCACAAGGGTACACCTACATCCTGACTTTTTATATAAAACATTTATAATGGAAAAACATCTTTGAGTAAAATGGATTTTTTTCAGCAAAATCTTTAACTGAAGGCCCCTGTTTGTGAGATAAGCAGCTATTTACATTTGGGCTGAGTAGGTCATGAGTGTCATGACCTCTTACGCTTGGAAACTACCCTTAGGAAGTCTGTGTGTTGTCGAATATGACCATATTGAGAGGACAGGGATGCTTTTCCGTGGTCTGCCTTGTCTAGGCACTGCATCCTCTCTCTATGCTGACACCCTGGTTGGGATGTCTATGATACAAAGCCCAGATGTCAGCACCTGCCCTGTTGTTCCAAAGACCTATGGTCTAACTGCTGACTGATGTGACAACAGAATGAATGATACACATTGAGGACTGAAACAGTAGATGATCAGAATGTGTTTCAGAGCTCACCTCTGCAGTCTTCTACCCAGTCCTGCCTTCACTCCTGCCTCTCTGGAATTTAAAACAAAGTGAGCAGACACACCACCTAAACCTAAGAAATGTTCTTCCCTGCACAGCAGTTTATGAGGATTAGCCTCTAATTTAAGGAATGCTTCTTCATTAGAAACAAACATGAAAGCTGGAGAGACTCGTTGATTAGAATATAGGTCCCACACTCATTTCTTGTCTTCCCACCCCCTATGTAAATCTCCAGCAATGTGTTTCTTCTTATATTTCGAAATCTGAGGATATCTGATAGATTTCTCATAAAGTTCCTTTTATCCAGTGAAATGTTCCCTGGCTCATTGACATTGTAAAGTTTTTTTTTTTTCACTTAACATGCACTTAATTTGAAAAACAAATCTTGACATTTTGCCATTAGGCTCACAGCCTATAAAACTGCCTGTTCACAGAGCTCCTCTGCAAGGTAACCACAGGTTCCAATGGCCCAGCAGCCATGGCAGTGACCCTCTGATGAATTTCAGAATGGAAGGGACTTTAGACCAAGATGACCAATGAGGTATATTTTATAGCTCAAGCCAAAGCTTATGTTAAAAATTAAAAGGCCTTTAGAGATGGTGTTCGTTTTCTGGAGTCTTCTAACTCGGGAAGACAGCTTGCAGAAGCCCATGTGATGGGTATTTCTCACATGGCCAGCCTCCCTAAAAAACAGAGCCAACACATTTACCCAAGTTGGGTTTGGAATGAGCAAGAGAGAAGGTTGCTAAGAGGGCCGCAGCAGAGGTCAGACTCCTGCAGAAGGAGGTAGATGACTTTTTTAGGGAGTTTTAGCAACCATTGAGGTCATCTATGTTTCCAAATTTCTTGGTGACTTACATTCTGCTAAGCGGGCAGCTCTGACAAATGGGACAGCTAACTATGTCTGCAAGCATTCAAAGTAGACCAAATAAGCAGACTGGCAAACAATTCCCTTGTGGTGCCCACACTTTAAGCTAACTCTAAGTTAATGAGGAAAGATGCTCTAATGAAATGAAAGATGTGTTCACCACACAAGGAGAGCTCTCATTTGTAGCCATTTTGAGAGAGCATCTCCCCTTTAACAGCCTGGCATTAGCATGCTGTTATATAGCAGCAGGACCTATAGGTATGCATACCTACCTTCCCCAGCTTAAAACAGCTTATTCTGACAGGGAGAAGCAAAGGGCTTGTCTCTTTTTTTTCTATTATTATTATTATTATTATTATTATTATTATTATTATTATTATTATTATTATTATTATTATTATTATTATTTAAGTTGCAGATAGAAATGAAGACAAGTAGGCAGGCAGACTGGAAGAAAGGGAGCAAGAAGCATTTTTATTTATTTTTATTTAATGGTTCCTCTGGATTGTCACCACTCCAGCCCTGGGATGCACACCTGGGTCCTTGGGATGTATGTGGACTGTGCTAGTTAGAGGTGGCAAACTTATCCACTGCTCTGCCTAAACGCGTCCTCCGTTATTTTAATCTTTTAAGATAAACTTACTGAATAAGGTGTGTCGAGTGCACTAGTATGCTGGTGGTGGGTGTGGTGTGAAATACAACAGACCGGAGTGGAATTTTAATAATGTAAACAATGTAAACAAGAGAAATAATGGCATTATTTCTTTTAAAAGATAAGCTTATTGGAAATACATAAATCTACTGAGAAACAAACACATTCGTTGATCATGTGGCTCAAAAACAAAACTCATTCTTAATATTCTAATATTATCCTTCCAAAATTCTTTACAGCACTTTATAAACCACCATCCATCAGTGTAGAACATGTGGGGCCACCATTCCCAGAGCAAACTATATATTTGGAACATTCTCTGGACAGCAGCCTTGCTGGTAGAGGTCAGTAAGGAGAGCATGGTCCTTTCAACAGCACATCTCTTGAAGACCCTATGGAAGGTCTTTGAAGATTCGCATGTTTATGAGCAGCAGTAAAACAGAGGAAAATGGAAATTCTAAAGATGCTCTAGATGGCTCAACTCCCAAGAACAAGCAAGTCTGAATCTTGAGCATAAATTTCTTCAGAAAGGACTTTGAAGTTTGTTTCAATCTGTGAAATTCTAGTAACGGTCTAAATTTGCTCCTCAACATCTGGTGGCGATCATTGCAACAACAAATGGTATGGATATGTCCATTTGTTCATTTATTCATTCATTAATTCAAGACGGTTGTCTTGTGAGCCTTCTATGTATAAGAAAATGTTTTCTACACTTCAAGGAATAGTGAGGTAAGATAATTCTTGCCTTCAAAGATCTTATTCTGTATTTGGGAGGGGAAGATCCATACAGGAAAAATGTATGCATAATAATAACATGTGTACACTGAGATATACATGACAGTATAGACTGTATTAGCTCTAGAGATGAAAGGAGCAGTGATGGCATATTTGAGGGGACTGATTCAGTGAAAGACTTCATAATGGGGTTTACATTGAAACTGAAGAACTTGTTGGAATTCTGTAGCTGAAAAGGTTCAGAGGTCTGTGAGGGTATTTGAAGCAAAGGTAAACCTGTATGAAAGCATGGAGGTGGAGATCATGCTAAGTAGGTTTGGGGATAGTTCACCTTGATTAAATCATAGGATACAGGTAGGAAATTAGTAAGTGATGAAATAATGTGGGTAATTTGGTGCCAATATTATAGAAGATGTTGGATGTCATCAGAAAGTGTTCAGGCTGATTTAATTCTTTAGTCAAGTGTGGAAACATTTCTAAGACTGTGCAAGATTAAATGAAAAATAGTGAACTGCTATCTCAAAAAGAACTTGTTATTCCAGAATAACTTCTACCCTGTTCATGGACCTGGGCTTTGTTAGTCCCTCAGTTGGGTTTTCAGCTATGCTAGTCTTCTCTACAATGTTTATTTAGGCAGAATGAACGATAGTCTAGCTCTCCCAACTGTAGGAGCTTTTGTTCTTTCTTCTACCTCATCCGTTTATGATACTCCACTCATCATCATTAGTCCTGATCTAGTCATTGTGTGGCTTTTAATGATACCTCACATCTCCAGTTCCCCAAGGAGGCAAAGCTGTGAATCATCAGAAGAATGACTTGCCTGAGATTATAGAGCTATGAGTGGTAGAATCAAGAAACCCTCAAATTAGAAACAAATGGTCACTTTAGGGTTAACCAATAGATTGATATTCCCCATTGTCCCACAATGTTTCCTTTGATTTATAGCTACCTTCTTTGACCCATTCATTTAGTCATTTAACATAAATTTAACGAGCACCTATTATATTATAGCACTGAGTTAAATGCTGTGGCTGCAATAATGAACTAGACAGATGTGGTTTCTACTCACATGGGTATTAGAGGCCATTTGGAAAGACAGGGAAATAAGAGTACTCGCTATTGGTCCCCAGCTGCCAAGGATCCAGTGAGTCCTCCAGGACAAGTATCCCAGCCAGTCCTCTTTTTTTCTTTCTTTTGCCTAATAACCACCCTGAACCTTCCCTATTTTTTCACTCTTTTCCATAAAATTGGATGCTCTGGACCTTTATATAAGTATCAATGAATCCATTAAAAATGTAAAGACTGATAATAATAAAATGGGAAACAGTAAGTGTGTCTATCTGGATCTCAGCCTGACCGAAGTAGAAATTGAAAGATAATAACTTGAGAAATGAGCTGTGTGTAGATGAGTTCAGGAAGGCAGTTCTTCCTAGGTTGATCTTGCAGGACTGATTTGAGATAATTCCACTGAGTATAAAACTTGGAATCAACATGAAAAGACCTTGCTGAATCCACAGTGTGACCCCTGAGAGGAGCCGAAGGTCGTATGATTATTATGAGAAAAAAGGCTAAATAAATGTAATACATGATTTATTTTGTTTTAAAGCTTAATCCTGGATTTCATACAAACATAAAATGAACAAGTATAAAAGATTTTACTTTATTTATTAATGGAGGAATTACTAAGGGGTTAAAACCTTGCTCAAAGAAGAATTAAAAAATCAGACACATGTATAGGCAATCATGGACGCAAAGATAAACTCATATAATAGTTGAAAAATTGGATTATAACACAAGAACAAGGTTATATCCTTTTTACCTCCTTAGGAAAAAACTCATTTGCATGTTTATATGAGTAATTTGTATTAGTATCAGTTTTCTAAAATTTAGAGCCTTTAAAAGTAGCTCCAGGACAATAAAAAGCTCAGACCTTTATAGAATCATATGACACATAAAGACACACTAGTAAATGCTTAGTTTTTCACTTAAAAGGTACTCAGGATTCTTTTTGATCCATTTGGAAGACTTTCACAATTTTTTCCTGCAAATTTTCCTATCTTTTCTGATAGAAGGTGAAGAGTTCAGTGGTTTGTTTACATTTGGAGATGGAGCGCTCTCTGGGGTAACTCATGTACAATCTCACAGGGAACACCATCCATGCCCCTAGGGAAAAACATTTAAGTCTACAAATTAATGGATATAAACAAGTGCAAACACAGTGCAACCACGATGCTCTGAGGTTGAGCTGAATTAGAGGACAAGTAGGATTCCTTGTTTGAGTGATAACTCCAACCATGTGAGACCAGAGATAGAATTTCTAACATAGACTTGACAAATGACTTTTAGAAATTAAAAAGAGTATTTGAAACATTATTGTGCCAGAAAATGAAAATGATAATAAGTATTAGAAGATGTGGTCCAGAGAAAGAAGAACAAATCAAGTAAAGTGAGAGGCAGTACAGTCTCAATTACTACAGGGTAGGAGTTTGGCAAGAGATCATTGTGCTCTATAATAATGAGAGCAATTTGTCCACATGTGGTGAACGGAACCCAAATCAAGGGACGACATTGGCACAGGGGAATAATTGTAGACACATGTGACAAACAGATTTCTGAGTCTGACATATAATAAGCTAAATAGGGAACATATTATTACATAATTACATTATTATTATATAGCAGAACCAGCAAAATGCTACTAGGGTTCATAAATAAATCTAATACATGTAGGTTCTGATAAACAACTACATCTCTATTGCATTTTGCACTTTGACATTAATGTTCTCAGTAATTGCTCCTAGTTTTATGCATTGCAATTTCTGTGTTGATGGACAATTGAAGTTCAAGCAGTCCAAGGTGACAAAGGCAGTGCTTATCCAGTTTGTTCTGATTATTTCATCTAAACCACAGTTGCCTCCTCTGTGCCAGGAGCCTGCCCTCCTCTTACAGTGCCCTGGCCAGATCCTGCATGGAATTCTGTGTGGAACCACAGGTTGGGCAAAAATTATCCAGGAGGTCAAAACATAGGAAGGCAAGACCCACCAACAATCTCCAAACTATCTATGATTATACCCCTTCGAGGCCAGACAGTTGAGGGAGCCAAAGCAGGTATTCTGTGGATGTTAATACTGCAGGCAAAGTAGTGACCCACCATCAGCCTCATGGAAGAAGCAAAATGAGAAAATAACAACAACCTCCCTGAGAGAGTGGACGATGTGGCATTGGCTATATAAGCAACATTGGCTTTCTTATTTCATCATGACAATAAGACTATGAAATAGGTCCTAGCATTTTCTACACTTGTTCAGATATGGAAACTGAGGCACAAAGTTGTTAGTGGAGTTCCCAAGGTCCAGACCTTATAAATAGTAGAGCTGAGATTGGAATCTGTGTCTGTCAACTTCTAAATCTGCTGTTTACTGCTCTGCCCTCCCTATACCTGGCTATCCAAGTGATGATGGTTGATTAGTTTTGGAAGACATATCTGAGGGAATTTAAAAAAATAATTTTCTTGGGAGTTATGTCAATAATTAGTTTTGGCAGATAATATTAGTAGTTGGAATAAAATGTACAATTAAAGATTAAAAATGAGAAGATAGCCTACACTCTTAAAAGAATATTTAGGGCACTCTAGAATATCACTATAGTTGCGATGGAAGATTGTGGTGACAGGAAAGGAATGGTCAGATTTAGTGGAAAGTCTTTATGATACAAAGTTTTTATATAAGGTAGGTATTATTTTAGGTCAATTGCCATTAGGTCAGTTATAAATAGGTATGAAAATGTATGCTATTTAATCAAATTAGAAAACAAAATAATTGCTATCCACAATAAACTATGGGACTATGTTGCTTAAATCCATGAAAACAAGTAGGAAGGGTTCTTGATTCCTTAAGCAATACACTTAAAAAGAACTTCTGCTTTTAGATGGAATTCCAGTTAGACACAAAGGACATCCTAACAGTTCACGAGGAGTTATCTTTGAACACTACATTGGCCTTTAATTATCATTCATTTTTGAGTCAGTGACCTTTGAACTGAGATATTACCATTTTTCCATAAATTGTCCGAGATGGAAATCGAACGTAATTCACCAGAATAAAGTCCAGAAAACCCATGATGGCTAGCATCCCGAGCTGCCAGAGATTTTGCTTCTATTTTCTCTGACTTCTTTTGTTTGATCCTTGTCCCAACTAGCTCTCTGGGCTTGTTCAAACCTCTCTCATCTCTCTGCCTTTCTATCAACACCGACTTCTAGTGCAGCAACTCTCTTCAGATCTGTTTAATATCATTTGGGGGATGAGGGCTCCCAGATGTGCTCCACTCAACTACCAGACCTCCAGCTAGCACCATGGGCGAGTTCTCTGCAGAACCCCATCCCCCATGGCACTATATTAAACAAAACCCAACATCGTAAGAGGAAAAACTTGCATCTGGATTACTTTATAGAAACCTAATGGTAATACCAAGGATAATGAAAACGTAATTGACCAAAAGAACTCACTGAAGCAAGAAAAGAGGGTGCCCTACTGAGAATTCCTGCTTCTACCTGTCCAGCCAAAGATGGAGGGTGGGGTTTATATTCCTGGCACTTTTTGAATAGCCCTTTTGTCCTTACTTCTAGTCATCAAAGTTTTGGAAATATTGAGGTCTAACCTCATAGAGGATAGCCATGAAATGGAGACACTGAAAAAATTATATTAAACATAATATTTACATGACCTATTTTAACATTTTTACTAGATGGAATATTAAAATATCAATTTGTCCAGTTCAGCCTCAGGCATGTGGGCACCCTGGTGACAACCAGTATGCAGTCCCCAATCAAAAAAAATCTCCTTTATTGGTCCTGTTCTGGGGAAAGAGCTCTCTACCCATGGTGGACCTTTGCCCGGATAATAATGGTCCAGTCATTATTCATTGGGAACTCTGTTCTTTTGAGGTTGTGGTTCCTCCTGGAAGGCAGGGGGTTGGTCAGGAGGTCTCATATGCTTCCTCACCAACCTGTGTGTGATTGTCTGCTTCTCCCGGGACTGCTGTCCTTGCATTTTCTCCAGCACTCTCTGCTTCCCCTAGTGACTGATTACGGTTCTGGCATTTTGCCTTTTGAATTTTCTGAGGGCTTGTCATGGCTCAAAGCAGCAGTAACTATTTTATTTTATTTTCTAAATCATATGTGAGGACAATGGAATGGTTTTAATTTGACTCATCCACGGCCTTTTCGTTTCCCAGTAGATATTTTTTCCATTGTCTTGTTTGGCAGCATCCCTGATTTTGCCCTTGGCTAATTCAAAGAACAAGCAAAAGAGATGTTTTCAGGTGTCCTTAATCTCAAAGTTAATAATAAATTATGTAGTTATTAAGCATACTTGTCTTGCTGCCAGGGGCAAAATACATAAAGATGTTTACTTCAGGGACAATAGCTTGATACTTCTAGCTTCTAAATTTTAGGAAATCAGTGCAGCATTAACCAATTAAAGGACATGTTAAGCAGTGACTAAAGGTCTCCATGCCTTTGATCATCTTCATCCCACTGCTTACTTATTACTCCTTCAGGTTAGTACTCAGAGAAGAAGCACATTTGAAGAAGGATTTATGGGTGGAAAACAACTGCAGACAACTTGATGGAGTGAGTCAAACCATCCTGTGGTAAAATAAATTATATTGGAGAAAATAACTGTAATGTAGGGACTTAGTTTTATTGGTTGTATTGGCCATTGTTCATATATTTTTGCTTTCTGTTTGGTTTCTTTCGGAGCACATGTGTTCCTCCAGATTCCATAGGTCCACGTACTTGTGTTAGGTCCCCTACGTGTTCTGAATGACCCTTCACTCACAGAGTCATCCTACTGTTGTGAAGTCAACCCCTCGTTCTCCTGCTTGGTTTCAAGATCTCTAGATGAAACCTGTGTGATAAGTACTTCAAGTCTCAGCCTGGAGAAAACCACAAAGTTGAGGAAAATTTCTACAGAACTTTGCAGTTCATTTTCTAAATATCTAATTCCAGTATTAACATATTCTTGCTGACTATGTCCTACAGTCTGGTGGGAGTCTAGACTTTTGTAATCTTTCTGGAAGATTATATAATATGACTCAATATCTTATTGTATTCATGTATTTAACCCCAAAATTCTAACTATAGGAATTTAGTGAACAAATGTGGAATACAGCATAATTTTTATGTATCAAGGTATCGACTTCCTAATTATTCATAATAATATAAAATTGAAAACAACTGAATGTCCAAGGCTGGGAAACCATCTGTAAATTGTTACATACTCACATTATGGACTAGGAAGCAGTCTTCGAATGTGCTATAACAAGGGCAAATATATTTTATAAGATTATATAATATAATGTTAAGTAAAATGTGCAGAATGAGCTCAACATGTAATAAAATTTGTAAAGAAAAATATAAATAAAGTAAATTCACAGTATGGGAAAAGAAGATTTTTCCAGGTGAGAAAAGTAAGCAAAGTTTTTTTCTTTGTATTGTCCTGCATTTTCCAAATTGGATCTAACTAGTATATATAATTTTGTAAATAAGGAAAAATATTAAGAAAGATATTGGGTTTTCACTGTTACAGCCTAGAGAAATTTCAGAAAGAAGAATTACATGGTAGCTGCTCATGAGCCCTTTTTAGAAGGCAAAGGATGGAGGAAATAATCTTCATACAGATTTTGGGAAGCCCTTTTAATGTAGACCCTTGACATGAGCTTATTGTGTCCTGTGCTCTGGTGGAAGGAGACCTGCTCAGTTCCTGAGACTTGCCAAGTTTAGAGTTAATCCCACTTGGATAAGGAGTTTGAGCAATTTTGCAAGGAAGAGATGGTCTTAGTGTTCACAACTTTTGCAGATTCCCTTGGATATACAGTTGACATAAAAGACACAATTTATAATGGACAAGTTGAATGATTTTGTGCTCTCTACTATCTCTAATTGAAAGCTTGGTTTAGATATGTCCTCACCAAATCACTCCTTCACTTGGTTGATTAAGATTACATGTTATAATGTCAGAATGCTTGTTTCAAATCCTGGTCTCAACACTTAACTATCATGAGACTTCGAGGAAAGTTGTTGTTTTTAACCTTCATAAGCTTCAGATTTCTTACCCCAAATGAGGTGGCAATTGTCTCTATTTTATAGAATTGTTTTAAAGTTAAATAAGAAAGTCCACTTAAAGTGTTTAAGGCAGTGCACTTGAAAAACAGCATAGACCTTTTAATACTAGTTTCTTATTTATGCATAGCAGTTGTGGGTTTTGTGTTAGTTATAAAATATGTAATCATATTATTTATTATTAGTTTACTTATTTATTATGTCTTTCTCTCATTCATATATGTTTTTCATGAAAGCAGAGACTTGTTAATAACTTGCTAATGCAGAGCCTGGTATATAATGGGTATTCGATAAAGAATTATTAAATGACAGAGTGTTCACATATACATCTGACAAGGATCAGTCCTCTTCCCTGACCATCAAGGTGTGTCTTAGATGAGCCCATCTGATATGAGTTCATTTGGGGATATGCTAGTGATATGAGGGTCTCTTAATTAAGGGAGCCATCCAGCAAGAAGATACAATGATGAGAGTCTGGTGAGAATAGGTGAATGGGAGGGCTGAAATTACCAAAGTAGTGGTTGGAAGAAAAATCAGGACAGGAGTGAGATGTCAGGATTCCTAGGAGTCAATGAAAAAAAAGTAGGGATGTGGCTCTAATGTCAAAGATGTGCCAAATTCTGGGTGAACCATGGAAGCAAGCCAGTTGGTAGTATACGCTCAACAAGGTCACACTAGACAGGACAGTTCTGTTACAAAAACTAAGATCTTGCCAGAAAGCAGGGCCAGAACTTTAGTTACATAAATTAAGGAGCAATAGAATTTGGAAGTATAGAAAAATAAAATAGCCCCAGAAAAGATGACTCCTCAATCTATATCAAATACTACTTCCATTAAGCTTTCCCCAACCACTCTAGCTGGCATTTAACTTTCCCTGTCTCATGTTTGAAATTTTTTTGTCTAGTACTTATTGGAATACTGGATTCTGAATTGAAATTTGCTGCAGTAAGATGTTTTTTCCTAATTTTTGTGAGACCAATCCCATGAAAGAAAAAGTAGAACAATTCAGGTGCTGTTTGCAAAACTATTTATTGTTTGTTGTAAATTTATATATTCCCAATTCATTCTGGACCCCAAATTGTAAATTTCCCTAAACAGTTCTTTTTTATTTTTTTAAGGAAAAAAGCAGGCAGGAATGAAAGCAAGTAGACAGGCATATAGAGAGAGAGGAAGAGAGAGAGCAGGAAGAGCATTTATTCATTTAGTTGTTTATTTTGGTTGTTCCCCAGCCCTGGGTACAAACCAGGGTCCTTGGGCTTTATGTGGACTATGCTAGAGCCACAAACAATGCCTGAGCCACCAGGGTATGGCCCTAAATGGTTCTTAATTCTAACTCTCTTTTTTCTTTCTCTCTGTCACACACTATTACCATTCTAAGCTATGACTTTTGCAACCATGTTTGTTACCTTAATCTTGGTTTCTCATATGTTTATGTAGATTGCTATAGTCTAACATTATAAACTCTTAGAAGATAGACCCCGTGTTTCATTTTCACCTCCGTTCTGAGTTAGCCCCAGCTTTACAATATCCTAGAGATATTTGTAGTGATGTCTTTCTCTGGCAATCTTAATAACTAATTCTTAAAAATAATTTTTAATTACTTTAATTTAAAAACACTATGTGTCAGAAAGTATTTCTAAAGTGTTAGTTACAACTGGCCAAAGATGAGAAATGGATGAATGGTAACAAAACAATGTTTTGATCTTAATTAGTAATGAGGTTCAGGAGGATAAGTTAAACCTTTCCTTTGATGAATACTGCTATTTCCTGATGTGCCTAGTGTTCTAGAAGTTGGTTAGATTATCAGTTAGATTAGATTATGACTTCATCACTGGTGACTCATGTGGAATGTACCCTTTCTGTTCAAACCTCCTGTTCCAGTAAGATTTCAACTTCCAAACTCTTGGCAGAGCTGAGAACCAAACATAGGCATGTAACACAGTGCATGTATGCTGTGCTTTTAACAAAAACTGCATTAGAAAACTTTTGATTTTGATCAAGAATGACATTACATTTTAGGGGAAAAAATGGAGTTGAGAAATTGAGTTTTCAACTGAAATAGATCATGTGTTAAATGACTGCAAAATGGTATCAACTGGGGATACTATTAGAAAGGTGATATTTTCTCAGAGGCAGTAAGGCATAAACATAATAGATTCAAGCTTTGAGTAGCACATTGTTACTTCCTTGTTCAACCTTGAATCATAAGGTAACCAATTGGCTTTGATGTCATAAAGAGCCCAGCTCAACTATCAGATGCCTTACTGTGCTAATAATCTCAATGAATATCAGATTAAGGCAATGCTTTGTAATCTACAGAGAACTCAAATGTTTTATCTCACTTGATCCTAAGAGTAATCCCTTGTGATGGGCTATTATTACTATGTCCAGGTCGAGATCAGTGCCTGCTGCATTCCTATTGGTATTTAATGATTCTTCATGGAATCAAAGTTGTTGAATTCACATTTTCCATATTAAGAATATTTAATGATGTCCTCAAACTCAGTCATATTAGATGAAAGTCAGGACACAAAGCCCTACCTTAGGGACTTTGTGTAATGGACTTGTCATTGGCACCTTTGAGAGCATTTCTTTTTCCTATATTGATTGTTGATACCAAAGCAAGCAGCCATTCCTGGTACCCCAGGACACAAAGATTGGAACAATACTGAAAGAAAAAAAAGCTTGAATGTAATTAACTAAAAAGAAAAAAAGAGGGAGTAGAAATACAATAAAGACTTTGGGTGTGGATCAGAATGGTACTTAAAATAAATACAATAAAAGTTATCCTAAAGTTATCAGTAAACAGCAATATAATTAGAATTTTTTTTTCCTATTTACTTCCTTTAACATGCAATGGGGGGAAATTAAAAAAAAAAAAAAAAAAAAAGCCAAGGACTCAATTAAACAGATGGCCCTTGAGTTATTTTCTCCATGATGTTGTTTACAAGAGAAGAGATTCGTTTAACGAAACGTGACTTACAGATTCCTGTGAGACCAGCAGTCCCCTATGGAAAAGAGAGAGGAAAAGAGTGGGAAGAGAACCCAGATCATAAACCTTTATTATGCACATTATTATGCCTCATTAATTAACCCAACCACTGTCCTGGTGACGTCCTGGGCTCACTTCACAGGAAAAAATTAGTTTAGATTGCCAAGTTAAATAGACAATGACAGGAAGATAGAATTATGCCTACATTGCATTCTCTCTGGGCACTAAGCCAAATTTATGTCAAATTCATAAGACTGGAATATCCTCACCAAAAACAGCTCTGAAGAACCAACGTCATAAGTCATACACAGAGGATGTATTGATCTTGCCTGAGCTTCCTTTCTCAGAATCGCATAATAGGTCAAGAGAGAAGGCTTTCTGAGCATCATAGTCTCCACCAGACACCAGCTGGCTGGATCCTTTGTTATGTCCCATGAAGCACAATGTGGCGGGAAAAGCACTCCACCTCAGGAGCGCCTGTCTCCTTTTGGCTGGCAGCCCTCATGACTCAATAGAGACAGCTTGACCATTTCAAAGAACAATGGAACTTAAGCACAGTTTTGTTCTTAGTGGAACCCTTGGTTCTGTCCAGGATTTTGAAGGAATCGCTTTTATGAGAAGATGACTGAAATGGGAAAAAGCCCATGCCATATTTTCAGGACCTACTCTTCTGGAATGTCAGATGTTTCCAGCACCAGAGACAACAGTTCACTGAGCTGAGTAAGAACGATCCCACAATGCTTTCAAGTAGAGTGATAGTTGCCAGTGGTCCATACTCAGAAAGAGAGAGTAAGATATGCTTTATAACCACTAGAGAGGAAAATACTAAGAATATAAGTTTAGTTGCTTGGGTGCAACTTGCAAAGAAACTTGCTCCCTGATTCCCATTCAAGGGCATTCATGACTCCTTTGTAATTAGAGGTGCTTAAGCCTTCAACTCAGAGTCTCTCAGTCCTATTTTCTAGTTGATGTACCAAATACAAACAGATGCAATTTTGTCATCTTTACTTGGCATCTCTCTGTATGGTTGTGCATCGTTGGATGGATTATGCCCATCCATTGAATGAACACATTTACCAGGTATAAGATAATTTGGGGAACTGACAATGTACTTTGTTTAAGGTCCTTTAAAACAGCTAGTCTTGTAAAATGAAACTTTATACTGCTGCTCCCAAAATTCTATGCTCAGATCATTTTAAAGCCTTTTCCCTGGATGATCTTAAGTTTTTTCACATACACTCAACTCTTTACTTCTGCTGTTGTTAAGCCCAGAGTTTGATGTTACCAAACTCCCCACACTTCCCCCTGTGTCCTCTCTCTAGCTGAAACTCATGCTTACAACTTATTTTGAACATCAATGGCATCACAAAATTAGCTTCTGAATTTAACAAACTCTGTCCTCAAAAAAGCTCCTCCTTCCATGTTCCCCTTATAGTGGATGGCCCTGTTGATCCTCTCTCTGTTACATTTCTTGAATCTGACAACTTTTGTCTTCACTACCACTGTCTCTTTAATATTGATCATGTGATCTCTCCTGTAGATTGCAGTGATCATGAATGATATACATCTGATCATGGCTCTCCCCCCAAATCCTGTGAGGCCCAGGGTCCTAGGCAGAAAATACACCATACTCTGCAGTGTGGCACCTGATGAACTCTTCAGTCAGTATCAGCATTTTACTGAGAATTTGCATCTCACACATCAGTCATTATGAAATTCTTACAGTTACAAATTACATTATGTTCTCTCTTATCGATGGACTTTAATTTTAGAGCATTATCCATACCACCCTTTCCTCCTGGAATCATCTTTTCTTTCTTCATTCAGGTATCTCCTGCTGATATTTTCCAAGCTCCACTCAGGTACTGCTCCCCCAGCCATGTCTCTCCCTCTGTGACCACCATCAATACCTTTCCTCCCTGTCTTGTATATGCAGGTGCTTCTTTCAAGATAAGAAGTCTGCTTCCCCTCTCTTGTGACTTCCTAGGAAGCAGAAACAACTTCTGAACCCAAACCTAAAGGATTGGAAACTGTCACATTCAACCCCTGAAAAAGCCAGATGACACATAAGTTCAAATCCATTGTGACTAACATGTTATGAGTAATCCCAAGTAAGCTATGGACACACCACATGGAAGAGAATCAAGGAATCCAAACAACAGTGAGAACTTGGACCCCAGCCATGTGACTCCCATCAAATTGTCCCAGTCCACTTCCACTGGTCAAGCCAGTCAGGGAATATTGTGACATCTTGGACCAGAAATGAGTCATCCTGTCTGTGATCTGAGTTGTTGACCCACAGCAGTATACATAAATAGATGCCTATTATCTTCATGTATTATGTTTGAAGAGAAATTTCTCAGTATCTCTGTGTATATAACTTAAACATCTTCCAAATCTGGAGTGGCTACTCCTATAATCCTCTTAGTGTCTTTGTGGGTGCATTACTAACTTGCTGAATCTCGGCTCCTTTTTCTGCATTTCTCTTTTTTCCTAATTTTCTCTCTTTAAGTATATGATTATCTTAACAGCTGGCAGAATTCTTCTTAAGAAGGCAACTATCCTCATTTGAAAATAAGTCCCTATAGGTTGAAGGATAAGATTTAAGACTTTTTAGGCAAGAAACAAGTCTTTTGAGGAGCATGGGTAAAGTGATCTGCAAGGAGAAGGAAGAGCAATTTATTTTTAAATGAGGAGTGGAGAGAAAGAGAGAATGAGAACAAGGGGAAAGGAAAGATACTCAAAGAGGGAGGTGGAGAATTCATGGGGAAATAACCAATGGAGATGCCTAAGGTACATTTTTACTTGGCGTTAACTAAGGTATAATTTGAATTAATTTAGGTTTTGACATGCAAATCTTATTTTCTCCCCTGTTATCTCCCCATCACAAAATTTCTAGTAAAGCTTATTGTATTCCTAACTTTTTGTGTGAATGGGTAATTTCAGTGTGAATTATGGGATATATCATGTATCAGAAAATAACACTCAGTAATGACCTGAGACTATAATAACCCCCAATGAAAATGACAGAGCTGGGAAGAAGACGCTGGGAATCCACAGCGCATGGAATTTGGAATTTAAAGTAAATTACCTGGATCTCAAGGGGCCCAGGAGTGTAATTGACTTGTGGGTGTTGATTACCTCTGTGTTCCTAGCACCTAGGATGGTGTTGGTACATGGCAAGCTTCACCAAACCTTTGTTGAATAAATGAATAAATGAAAGAAAAACATATTGAAGGAATGATTTATAGGACAAATTATGACTCCTTTAGAACCTGTGTGTTATGGCAAAACATCATGGCATCTGATGTCAGAGAACCTGTGTTTGAGTCTCACTTATTCTTAGTGATATTGGGTCAATTGCTTTTCTGATTTAAATTCCTCATCTATAAATTGTTATTAATTGTGTTTCTTCTCTCACAAAGTTTAGCAGACACCCAATAAAGACTTCTTCTCTTTCCCCACTATGTAAGACAATAATACCATTTTGGTGTATAGGACATAAGTGAGTTTGCTCAGGGACCTTGGTAGGGAAGGGGAGGATGGGAGCGCGATATATGGTAGAATACAGGGTTGTTTACACTACTGGTACAAGGACTTTTGTCACATTCGTGCAAAAAGTTTCCTTTCATGAGTTCTGCCCAATTAAGAAATCTGGGAATAGCTTTGTGTGTGTATGTGTGTAATTTTTGAGGCTTTAAATCAGGGTTATGGAGGGACATGGAAAGAAGAAAAAATAATAGATTTTGGCAAGTCATCTAAAAACTGAATTTTTTTAATCATTTCAGTGGAGTCATGGAAAGTAAAAGAACAGCGAAAAATTTTAGCTCCTTGGTTCCATAAATTCTGACACTCAATTAGTGGTACCAAGAACACACTCTTTTCACAAACTGGACTTCTTCCCAAGTCTCCCCTATCAAATACGAAGCAATGTTTCTGTTCTTCCAGGCTGAGCAAATACAGTGACTCTCTCCTGTGCAGTTTATACTTTCTCCTTAGTCAAACAGCCCACATTTCCTCTTTCAGCTCTTCTGTAACATGGTGGGGAGAATCATTTTACACATGGTTTAGATTAAAAAAATTCCTACCACATTAATCTGATTTTGATGTCTGATCTTTAGTGACATGGAAAATTAATTTCATTGATTTCTGCCCTAATCTCTATTACAGAAATAACAGAATTTCTTCTGCTGAACCTGGGTTTAATTTGTTCTTGTTTTGGGTTATTTTTGAGGTGTAAGCCAAGATACTAATATGAGAATCTTCTAGTAAAGATGTTTAATGCTGTCAATTCCCCTCTAAGTGCTGTTTCACTGGTGTCCTACACATTTTGATGTGCTGCGCTTTAGTTTTCATTCAGGTCAAATTGTTTTCTATTTTTCTTCTTGATGGCTTCTTTGACTCATAGATTATTTTGAGTCTGTTATGTTATTTCCAAATATTTGGAGGTTTTCCATTTATCTGACTGCTGTTTATGACTTAATTTTATTAAGTGGTTAGAGAATATTTTTTGTATGATTTAAATCATTTTATTTCATTGAAACTCATTTTATGGCACAAAATATGCTCTATCTTAAAATGCTCCATGTAAATTTGAAAAGAATATTAATGCTGTTGTTATTTGATGTTTAATGAATATCAGCTAGATCTACTTGGTTAATAGTGTTTTCAAGTTTACTATGTTTACTGATTTTTTATTTATGTCATAATTTATTGTCATAACTTGAGAGAAGACTGTGAAATGCATTATTATAATTGTGGACTTAGCTATTTCTTTATTCAACTGTTTTCTATCAAATTTTGCTTCATTGATTTTGAAGCTCTGTGCATAAACACTTGTATTGTTATGCCCCCTTGATGAATTGATGTCTTTTATATTAAAGTGAATTTTTTTTATTTAAAGTGATATTATTTGCTCTGAAATCTACTTTGCTACTAGTTTGGACACTCCATCTTTCATTTAATTTTCCTTTCTTTAAACCTATTTGCGTCTTTATATTTAGAGCAAATTTCCTATAGGTAACATATTATTGGGTCTTCCTTTTTCATATAGTCTAATAATCTCTGATTTTTAGTTAAAATATTTAGATCATTTACGGTTAGCATGATCAAAGTTGAATTTAAATCTGCCATCTTGCTAATTTTTTGTACTTATTCCATCTACTCTTCATATTTTCTTACTTTGCAATTCTTTTTTTGTTGAATATTTTATATAAATTTCATTTTATCTACTTTTTAGCAGAGTAGCATAACTCTTATTTTATTGTTGTTTAAATAACTATTCATAATAGAAATATTTAACTTACCTTGATCCTTCTTCAAGTAATATTAATCCATATTTCTTCTACAGGAGCTTCACAGAGCATACTTCCATTTATCCCTCCCTAATATTTTTGTTATTGTTGCCATACTTATTTATATAAAATTTTATAAATTCCACTATACATTCATTATAATCTAAATGGTTATCTTTAAATTTATATATTAAATTATTTTTTAATGTATAATCTCTGTTTCCAATGTTCTTCTTTCCTTCATTCCAGCATAGTTTCATTTGGCATCATTTTTCTTCTTTTCAAAGTAAATCCTTTACTTTTTGTTGTACTGTCAACCTACTGGGGGTGAATTTTTTCAACTTTTTATATATCTGACCTGTTCTTTGTTTTAGTTCTTCAGAAGTTTTGTTGCTGGTTGTAGAATGTCAGTGTTATAGGTATTTTTTCCTTTATTTTGTTCCACTTTTTTCTCTCATTGTTTCTCTTAGAATTCTTATCTTTTTCCTCTGTCAATAGAAATGCCCTTGTCGCACGGGTTGCTTTTCACATTTTTCTCTTTATCAATGATTTTGAGCAGGTTGAGTATGATGTGCCTTCCTATAGTTCTTTCCATATTTCATGCACCTGGTGCTCACAGAACTTCTGGAATCTGTGGGTATAAAGGTTTCCACAGCTTTGGAAAGTTTTCAGTCATTTAAATGTGTTTAATTTTTTTCTACTTCTTTCTCTTCGTTCAGGGTGTCTAATATGTTGAACATATGAAGCTTCCTTTTATTCACAGCTACTCTTCCCATATTTTAAGAAGATATTTTTATTTTCAATAGTTTCTATAGATATACTGTCAAGTTCACTAATCCTTTCTTTAGTAATGTCAAATATGCTGTTAGTGTCACTCAGTTGTGTTCCCCCTGAGAGCTTCCAACTCTAGAAGTTCTATTTGGGCCTTTGTTATATGTCCTTAATGCTTTTTAAAACATAAACTTAGAATATATTTATGATAAATATTTTAATGTTGTACATAATAATTGTATAATCTGTTTCTGGGTCCATTTTAATTAATTAGTTTTTCTCCTTGTCATAGATTGCATTTCCCTGCTTCTTAGAATGCCTAGCAATTTTTAATTGGATGCATTTATTATAAATTGTGCCTTAATGGGTTCTGAACATTTTTATATGCCTATAAATATTCTGGAGTGTTTCTAATCCGTGATGGTGATTAGTTTCTTGGAAACACTTTCACCTTTCTGGATCTTCTATGAAGCTTTGTTAGCTGAGAAGAGAGGAATCTTTAGGGTTCATTTTGTCTCACTTCTGAGGCAAAATCATTCTGAGTATTCTCTCTGATGATCTAGAAGTTATGGGTTCTCTGTTCCAGTTGGCGGCTGCGTGAACAATGTTCTCCTCATGCTATCTCCAGGATTGTTCCCTCTAATCCTTTCAGCCATGCCCCCAATCAAAAGGGTCACATTTCTAGTCAGTAGTACTCAGCTGAAGATTCAGGGAAGACCCTTCCTTTGTACAGATCTCTCCGGTATTCTGTTATGAATTCTAGCTGTGTTGTACTTCCTGAAAGTAGAGGTTCATCATCTCAACTCTGCATAACCACCAGACTCTGCCTAAGTATCATCTCCTTAGGTTACAGTCTGGAGATTTTCTAGCTAGGAAACTGGGGTAGCCTTAGGAATCACTGCTTATTTTTCTTAACCAGTTGTTAAGGATCATTGCCATTTGTTGCCTGATGTCCAATGACTAAAAACTGTTATTTCATGTGTTTTTTCCATTAGTTAATTTATTTATTAGATTTCTATCAGGTGGATGGATAAATCCAGTGCCTGCTATTTCATTCTAGTCAGAAACAGAGATCCACTGGAAAATGATATGAATAACCATCTAAGTAGAAGTTGGTTACCCAGGATATGAATTTATATTGAACATGCCCTAAAATATATCCTTCACTTTCTGTTCTCTTTCCCCCAGGTTCATAGTCTGGATTTCCATGGCCTTCCTCTCTCTTGTCCTAAAAATGCTACAACATCAATCTTGCCCTTTTGAACTAGAATCTTTGCCTCACTGGAGCACCCATCTCCCCATAGACTGACTCAAGAATTGGTGATGCTACCTAGAGTTTATATATTCAGTAATTTAAATGAATCAATGAATCGTGAATAGAATATATGTTATATATGTATATATAACATGTATACATAATTTAATATGTAACATATGAACACATAAAATATGTACCCATGTGTTATATATTATATATAATACATAGCTATATATGTTCCATATATATTTGCATATTTATATTCTGCATATGTTTACCCATTTATATGTTTGGGAATCAACCTATTGGTCATAGTAGTAAAGATAACACAAACTATTTTACATGTGTATAAGCAAATATTTTATGTTCTCTGTACTACACTGACAAACAGGACAATTGATAGAAATATCTTAAAGCTAAAATGTCACTCAGTCATAATGTCTAAGATTAGACATTTATTAGGCAGTCATCTAAAGAATTTTTTTAAGAACCTGTGGTATGGTCTAGAATTTCTTCATCAATAGAGTTGTGTCCTACTGGGTGGCTACAAGAAAGAAAGTTATTTAAAGGATTTCTGTCAGGTACTAGTGAAAGGGATGATACAATTTCACAGTGCCCCTTGTTGAGCACAGTTGTAAAAAGCATTATGGCTCCTGTCATATGTTTGGGGGAAGACGCAATGTCAGAGAGAGGATGAAGATACTGTCTGGAATGAGGGATCTCCAGTCATCTAAAAACATCTGTCACCAATATTTCTACTTTGCATGGCATCTGTAGCTTTTCTGCTCTTTGTGTTTATTTCCTGAAGACTTCATTTCACTTTTTCCTTAGCTTTTTAAAATATAGACATTCTGCAATAGGATTAAGGCTCGTCTAAATGTGCTGCTGTGTGATTTAAATCGTGGCTCACATTCATCAGCCTCACATTCAAACAATCAAACCACTTGTCTTCTCATAACTCCTCCAATGCCCACCCTCATCTTCCCCTTTTGGAATACTCTTCCTTCAATGCTTCTTTATTATAACCCTACAAACTCCTGGGTTTCTTCCTAAATATCCTGTCTGGCACTTTGAATTATTTGAAATCAATGGGAAACTAATAGGTAAGGTATCATATTACAACCGATTTTCAGTAGCCAAAATAAAACCTTACATGTCACAATCAGCTTCATATAAGGAACTCTGGTCTGGTCATGCTATATTTTAAGATTAGAAGAATCACAGGATTTAAATGAAGGAAAGAGTAATGAAAAATCCCAGGAACTTTTTTCTTTGAAAATAAAAATTTTGGAAGTAGTCCAATTTTATTTTTCTATTAAAGTTTTCTTTTTCTAAGGAAAGGAGCAGGAATGAAGAGGAGCTCAGGCAGGCAGGCAGGAAAAAAGAGGAAGAAGAAGCATTTTACTTATTTTATTTAGTTGTTCATTGGATCCTTTCCACCCCATGATGCAAACCCAGGTCCTTGAAATGTATGTGAACTGCACCCATTTGCTACTCCACCAAGCTGGGCCTAGTTTTACATTTCAATAAGTCTTCTATGTGGAGCTCTTCCATTATGGAAGCTACTTGAAAACTGTCATGAAGTGCATGTCCTTGGGGGTAGTATGTTGAAGGCAGAGGGCACTCAGAATGTTTGATCTCAATCCAATAGCTTCATACCTGAGGTTTGCACCTCTGTGGTATTTGCATCTAAATACCTAGACTGAAATGTGATGAAAGGGGAGAAACTTTTCTCAGGAACAAACAGGAGCTATAGTGTGTATCAGTCTTAGAGGCACCCTTACCATCTATGTGGCTGCCACCATGACCCACTGAAGCCCATGATGATGGAGCAGCAGATGCACTGTCTCCTTTCTCATAGACTTATTTTTCTGGCGGAGTCCATCCTGGTAAATAGAACCCCACTTCTCCTGAAAAGGACTTGGGAGTCAATCAGATACAAAGTATAGGGATGACACATTAATGAAGGCTTTAAGAGCAGACTCTAGAATCAGAATAAGTCCTGTTTTCATCACTTTCTAGCTATGTGACGTGAATGTCGATGATAAAACTCTCTCTTAGCCCCACTCCTTCTATATGTTTCTTTCCATGTGTTTCTGGTCAGTTACAAAAATAGCCAGAGATTCTTTCCCCTGATTGTAGCCGGCCCTTTACCGTGCAAGCTTCTCTGTGGCTTGGAATGATCTTCTACCTTGCCTTGACTTGGCCACATGCTTGCTGTGGACAGTGAGATTTTAGCAAATAGGATTCAAGCAGAGGTAGAAAGCAGTATCACACTGGACCTTTTTCTCTTCTGCAGCTCTTAGGAACAACTGATCTGTGGGAAAGAAAAGTGTCTCAAATAAGACCTGAGGATGAGGGCTGCCATCATTCTGAATTTCTCAGGTTCACAAGGGAATAACTATGTCTTTGATGCCACTAGGAGAGAGAGAGGGGCCAGAGTGCATATTAGCATTTCTTTTCAGATTTGAAAACTATAATTTTGATAATTTGAAAATGAATTTGTACTGGGAAATTCCCTTCAATTTACTTGGAGTTCCCCAACTATAAATTATTTTTGTTTGTTTTTTGTTTCTCTCCTTCTTTCTTTCTTTCTTTCCTTCCTTCCTTCCTTCCTTCCTTCCTACCTTCCTTCCTTCCTTTCTTTCTCTTTTACTTTTTAGTATTTTATTGCAGTTACTTTGTTTTACAAATTAAAATAAACTCATATATATGCGTGTGTATATACGTGTGTGTGTTCGTATATGTATATATGTTCCCTATATATGCAGTTTCCCATCTATCTTAATTAAATCTTCTTTTTTATGCTTTTTGGCAATACAAGTCCATCAAAATTCCTTCTTCAAAACTCTTGGAACCCAGTGTGTTTCTGAATTCAGAGTTATTCAAGTTACACCAAATAGTACATAAAACTTCAAATAGGGTGTTCAGAGACACCCCATAATCTACTATTTTACCTCTAAATATATAAATGTTCATACATGGAATGATACATAAATCCATCCTGTGATATAACTCAGGATATGAGAGTCATAGGAACTTTATTTCACCAAGGGAATAAAAATACTCCCAAAAAACTAATACAATTGAGACATTGTAGGGAATTTATACTTCCTTGGAATTTTATCTGGAAGAATAAATAACATTTACAGATGGATGAGAAATACTCTTCTAATACTTGGTATCTGCTTCTTTGATTGCCAGTTTGCTTAAACTCAGATTAATGTTAATTTTCTATGTCATCCTTTTCCAATAGATCGAAAACTTTTTAAGAGCAGAGATTGAGTGTTATTCATTTCTGTATCTTCCATACTATCCAGGAACATAGCAGGTGTGCTTGCATGCACATGTGTGCACATGCACACACATCCAAATGCATACACACACATATACCTCTGGAATAATTATTGCTAAAGAAAAGAAGAGAAAGAAAGAAGGTGAAGATGTAGGAAAGAAGGAAAGATGTAGTTGACCGACCTGGAATGGAGGGATGAGTTCAATATACAGACAGAAGACCAATCAGATAGTCAGGCAAAAATGGGTATACTTAGTAGAAGGTAGATAGGGCTATAGCTTGATCAGAGAGGATCAAGGGGGAACGACCCTAGTACAATGGATACAGGGTAAAAGACATTAGCTTAGTGTTCATCCCTCATGCTCTAAGGAGGAGGACTTTCTCAATATAACAGGGACTTGGTCCTCAGAGACTCAAGGTTTGGGTGGACCCAAGCCTTCTCCTAGGAGGATGTGAATATAGTAGACCTTGAGAAGACTAAGATACATAAGTTACCAATTTTACAACATGTTTATTTGGTGAAATAAACCAATTTGTCTCTCCAAAGAAAACCACTAGGTAACCTAGATATCTATTTATAGATAAAAATTGAGACTTAATTAGTACATTGTTGACTGCTATCTAGTAATATTTTATGCTTGGCATATAGACCATGCACAAGTTTTCTTTATGATCAATATCACTAGTATTTTCATATACTTTCTAGAAGAGATGTGACTGAACTTCTTCTAAAAAGTGACCTGCTGATTAGATTAATGATCCTGCTAATGAGCATCAGGTAAGTCTTTTTTATTTCCCACTAGAAAGGAAACCTCTTACAATTTAATACTTTCCCTTAGGTTACAAAGGCCGGTTGGTAGAAAGACAGTACAGAACCAATGGAATTATTCTTATGGGCACCTCTGTTGTTCTCCCCACCTACGTGGGCAGGAACAAGGCTGGCTTGCATCCAAAATGGCATGTCAGCAATCTTTCTTGTTTTATTTTACTTTGTCATCAGTGGTTAATATTTCCTGATGCATCAGAAAAGGATTACATCTTGATGCACAGGCTTCCTTCTCCTATTGATAGCATTTGTAATTTATCATAAATTGTTGGTTGTTAAATAAGCATGTCTTTTAATCATGCCTGGCCTGGGAACAGTTGAGGCTGGCAAGCCTAAGAAAAAAGCCACCATTCTTCCCTCACTCAGGATCCTTTTATCAGAACTGTGTTATGTTGGGCTTTGTTCTACTTCCTGCTTTGGACCAATAATGGGGTTTTAGTGTCCCTTGCTTGTTTTTAAGAAGATTGACTTATTTCCTGCAGCTCTTTCTGCAAGCAGACAGCTGTGGAAACATCACAACAATGAACCAGACATCTTCTGGGCACCCAGACCAGCTTCTAAACATTCACTATCCTTATATTCCTGGCTCTGAAAATTTTTTCCTGATATAACCTGAAAATTCAACTAACATTTCTTGTCTAAAGATCCTGCTTCTAACATCATCCATACTCTTTCCTGTCCTCAGCCTCTATAGATTTAAGGTGTGCGTCATCATAAATCAATACCAAAATATGATGTACTATGTTTACAACCAGTTTACCACCTAATTTTTAAAGTTAAGTACTACACAGTAAATATTTTGCTATAGTATTTATAGGTCTCATGGTCTTAGTTCAATTCTTCCATGGTAACAAATGGCAATATGGCTTTCAAACTTTTGACCTGACTAGATATTATTTTTAGATAGATGGTTAAGAGACATTCTTACAACCCTTTACTTCTGTTTCATTAATTATCAGAGTTTGCTTTCTACATCTCTTTTTCTTCCACTACATTGAAAACTTTTGAAGAGCAGAGAGTGAGTGCTATGCATTTCTGTATCTTCCATACTATCCAGAGATGTTGGATGTGGCTGTAATCTAATAAAATATCATTTATAAAAATAAAAGTCATAGGACTGTGAGTTGATGTTTGCCAACTCTTATTCTGCATTGGAAATCATGGTTCCTAATGTCAGAGGTGATGCCAAGGTTTGAATATCCAATCACTGCTCATAACTTGTGTCACACTACACACATTCAACAGTGTTCATACTACTACCAACCATATACTTGTTAACAACTGTTCAAAATAGACTTTTCATATGTATTGCACATTCACTCTTCCTTTTTTATAGTTGGACTCTATGCATTATCTGTGAATATAAAAAAGTTAGTGCTATACTCTCTCATAACTCTCATTTAGTCTTCTTCCTACATATTAAATCCTTCATCACTCATGTTTAAGTGTCTAATCTTTAAGTTGTCTGAAGCCACTCCTTATTAAGCTCTTTAGGGAGGATCTATAAGTAGTAGTATTTCCTGAGTTCATTCTGATTACTCATTTGTCTATATTACTTATACTTTTTTTCATATATTCTTCTCTCCATTGTCTAAAACATGTTTTTTTACTCATAAAATATGGCTGTCAAATAGTCTGTTGATAAACTACTTTCTCTCCCTTTTTAGTCACATGCTGCCTATTTCAGATTAGCAAGGAAGCACACACTGATAAAGCAATCAGGTGAAGGAAGTTTATTAGAGGATGTTCTCAGGATTAATACCACTTTGGGGGAAGGGAAGAAAACAAGTTCTGGTAGAGAGAGAAGTTATGCTAGGGTGCAGTCACAGCAAGGCTCACCCAAGCCTGCAGGGATCACTAATCTGGGAGTTGTCTCAGTTAGGGAGAGAAAGATAACTTTGAATGCTGGAGTTGACCCATACTTTAGGATGTGGGGTGGCCCTGAAACTGAGGTTATTAGAGGAGAAAAGGGTAGGGTAGTGTGAATAAAGGGTAGAAAGGGATTCAATGGAGAGTGGTGTAGGGTCATTAAAAATTGGGTGGTGGGTGTGGTATAATATTCATGTGTTGAAGAGTAAACCTGCACTCCAAATATTCTATAGTATTGTAAAACATCTTTACCTCAGTAAAGATATTTTAAAATAGAAATAGAAAGTAAGAATTCCTTGAAATTACAAAGTAAAAGCACACACATCCCTGAAAATATTGACCCACAATAGCTAATATCAAGACATAGTCTAGAAAAATTACTGAAAATACCTTTTTCAGTTTAATAAACATTTTTACTAGCTTCTAGAAAATTGTTTGACAGATCACATTTGTGATTAGCTCTTCAGTAATTTACTTGGCTGAGAAAAAGCACTGTACCCAACGTCCATTTCTTATTGACTTGTTTGTTGTTGCTGAGTTGTATGAGTTTTTTGTATGTTTTAGACATTAACACCTTGTCAGATATATGATAAGCAAATATCTTCTCCCATCGGTTGAATATTTTTTTATTCTGATGATTTCTTCTTTTGCTGTGCCCAAGCTTTTTAGTTTGATGTAGTCCCATTTGTTAATGTTTTGTTTTTGCTTCCCTTGCCACTGGAGTCAAATTCCACAGACATCTCTAAGGTCAATGACATTTAACATATCACCTATGCTTTTCTTCATTGTATTTTGTGATTTCTGATCTTACAGCTAAGATGATTTTTTTTAATACATTTTTGTGTATGATGCTAGAGAATAATCTAGTTTCTAGCCTGTTTCATGTGACTGTCCAAGTTTCCTAAGACAATTTGTTGCAAATTTTTTCTCCAATGTATGCTCTTGGCTCCTTTATCATAAATTAACTGACCATATATATTTTCGAGTTTATTTCTGGGCTTTCAATTCAATTCCATTAATTTGTGGGTCAGTTTTTATGGTAGTACAGTACTATGTTAATAACTTTTGTTTGTTATATAGTTCGAAATCCAGGAGTGTGATGTCTCCATTTTCCTTCCTTTTTTCAGGATTGCTTTGGATATTCAGGGTCTTTTAAAAATTTGCAACACTTCACAAATTTTTTTTGTCCTTACACAGGAACCATGTTAATCTCTGTATTATTCCAGTTTTTGTATATGTGCTCCAAAGGGCACATACAAGCTATTCTTTGATTCAGAAAGAAACGTCCTAAGTTACAGTTTTTAGTATTTGTTTCAGTCTTTGCTTTAGTTCCCTTCCTCAATGACTCTTATTTCATTTCACCTATGCGATTCAATCTTACTTTTCTTCATCTTTTCACTGACTCTTTTCCGTAACGCATTATCTGTCCAGTTTATTGGCATGTCTGCTTTTTTCTAGTTTATTCCTTAATTATGAAAAATTTGATCTATTTATAATCATGTGTTGTGCCAATAAATTTAGATTTTTCTAAGTTTGATTTGTGTTTTCTTTGCTTGTATTTGATTATTTATCTGTTTGAAATAGTTTTGGTTTATTCTGTTTTCGTACTTATCTTTCTGTCATATTTTATTTCCATACTTTCATTGTCTTTTTTTCTTGCAATAATTTTGCATAGAAATTAACTTCAATTTTTTTACTATGTGGATTTTTATGTGAAATTTCTTTTCCTTAACTATTGGAAAGAAATGTGATTTCAGTAAATTTTCTTACTTCCCAGAATTTTCTTGTTTCCCTATCAGGTTCAGAAATACATTGGCTTGCTTTCTGAGTTTTGGGTATCTTTTCCCTTTCTTTATCTGCATCTCCATTACGCCATTACTTAATCTCCATTGTCCCCATCTTTGTTTTCATTGATACCACTTCCAGAAGTTTCTCTTTTGTGTGTGCATCTACATGTGAAAAATATCTGGTAGGTCAATTTTGAGAATTCATTTGTGATTTGCTACTCCATCCCCCTATACTCACAATAGAAGCCTTTTATTACCTTACTATTAGATAGGGAAAAGTGATTCCCATTTACAGCTGCTAACCCAAACTAGTGCATGACACTTTGTACTGCATTGCACCAGCTATTTTTAAATTTTCTTGTTCTCAAATATTTCAGATTACTGAAAACACCAACTCCATGCAGGGCTTATGACCGCTGATAACTTATGTGCTCATTCTATTGTTGTTTGTAATTGTAGGCTGTAACTACTTATCTAGTTTGATTTTTAAATGGCATCCATATAATGCAGTTTTGACATTTAGCTATTCTGTCTTTTTCCATGCTGGTTTTGGAAATACTGGAAAACTGCACAGCTGTTTCCTTCCAGAATTATACTTCAATGATTTTATTAGAAGTTAGGGCAAGATACATACCTAATGAAATATGAGTGAAAAAAAGAGCATGGAGAGGCCTATGGTAAGAGATGCATTTATGCTTCACTAAAATAAAAGAAACAAGACTTCAGTTTTACCCAAAAGCCTACCAGTTCTTTGATAAATATCTTATTTTATGAATTAAATTTACTCTTTTACACAGACTGTAAAAACTGTTTTAGCCATGAATAAGCTGCTGTATTTCCCATTATTTTAACCTGAATTCAACTTTGACTATGTCACGAGTTATTTCCGTGAACCTGAGTGAAGTAAGTTAAATTATCTGAACCATATCTAACATTCAGGCAAAATAATATTCATCTCATGAATCAATTTTTTTCAGTCATGCTTCTTATAATCTTTCTTATCTTCCTCTCATCCCCACCCACTCACTAATACATGTCATAAATTCCAACTGAATTTTTTCACTTTTCTCTGTTGTTTATACTTCTACTGTTACAACCACTATCATGCAAGCCTTCATCTTCTACTGCTTAGACCAGATAAATGAACTACTCAATTACCTGCCAGCATCTCCTCTACTCCTGCCTCTTTACACTCAATCAAAACAGTTTCAAAGTATTGTCAACTTCTTGCCCACGTAACACTGATGTTATCAACTATATTTTATTAACAATGGTTTTATTCTTTTCAGAAGTAAGTGTGCTCTGTTTATTCTATTCATAATACAAGAGATGAAACACAATCTTAACATATTTTTAAAGTTTGTTAATCTGGCAGCTCTGTTTCAAGAGACAGCTACAATATTTTATTATTTATCTTCAGTATTGATATCTATTTAGGTTAGTCTTGAGGGAAAATACAGATTTTCCTTTCCTAGGAAAATAGAATACTATTCTGTTTCTTCTCTTAAAAGTCTTCACAGTCTTCTAATTGTAAGATTTAGGGAAGATTTGATTTGAACTAAAAGGTTTGACCTCTATGCCCCTTCCATATTTTCTCAATGATTCGCTCCATCCATTATTTCAGGTTCAGTCACATAGTCTGCTTTCTGTCCCTCAGCATCACCCTTCTCTTCATCACAGAGCCTTTGTACACATGTTACCTCTTCCTGAAATGTTTTTCTTTCTCTCTTCTTCACCAAGGTAACATCCAATGATCCTTCACACCTCAGTGTAAGCATCAGTTTCTGACTTCAGCCAAACTGCCCTCCTATGTGGAGCAGAATCATATAGGACTTATCTGTCCTTAAGAAGGTGGAGCACTTATTTATGAAAGCACCGTTAATGCCTCTTTATTCCACTAGAGCTTAAAGTCCACAGGGACCGGGAGAATTGTTGTTTACTGTTGCATCCCCAGGACAATGCTTGCAAGCAATGTTTGGGAAAAAATATTAAATCAAGGAGGAAACAAATGTTTTAAAGATTGCAAGATAAGGAAAGTTTTCCTTGTGGTCTGAATCGGTTTAAACCATTTTGTGTTAGGCAGTAATTAGGTTCTTTCACATAAATCTCAGTGGCCACCCAGTTCCTAGTAGCCATGGGTTAATTGTTCTTCCCAACTGTACTTAGGTAATAAGATCACATTTTGCCACAAACCAACCAATCAAGCAGCAAGCAGTTGGGCAAGGAGGACAAAACTTCACCATTTTCTGTATTTCTCGATGTGCTGAGAAACTGCTTAAAAGGTCTTTCTGAGGCAAAAACAACAGCATCCCTGACCTGAAATTCTTAATCCATGTGTGACATATGGGGAGAATTTCCTTCAGATTGTAACAATGGGACTGTTCAGGGTTCCAGAGTTCTGTGAACTATTTGAAGTAGAGTGATAACCTTCAAGCCAAACCATGGAATTCATAGCCATTTTTGCATTCTTGATGGAATTCTTTGTCCTGGATTATCACTTTTGTAAAGGCCTGGAATTCTAAGATAAAGAAGCAATAAAGAACAAAGCAGTTCCTGTGTATGTGCGATGACTGTAGGAATAAGGCAAATAAATAGAATGGACTTCCTTTCTTTTAAAAAAAAAATCCTAAGTCATTGTTCCCTATCCCTATAGCGTAGCTTCAAACAATTCGGATAATTATGATTTATATGGACACTCAAGCACACCTGATGGCTGAGGCGTCTCATGCCCACAATGAATGAGTCATGAGAGCCTGTTTGTGCCGTCAAAGGCGGAAAACAAGATCGTATCTCCTCTCACACTAACGATAAGCTGACGCACACTTCATCCTCATAAAGGGCACCTACATAATTCAAAGAGGTCAATTTTCAAAAGAGTCATTGAGACATGTCCTCCTGTTACCAGAAAAACAAATTCAGGAAAAGGATATGATCGTAATTCAGTTAGATTAGAGGTCCCAAAATGAATGGTTGCGCTTCCCCAAGGGATATTTGCTAAATCTGGGGACATTTTTCATTGTTACCAAGGAAGGTTACTGGCATCTACTAGGTAGAGAAGGAAGAGATTCAGCTAAGTGTCCTCATTGCTTGGTGTGCCCCACACGAAAGAACTGATCATCCATCACGGAATGGCAATAACAGTTCTCTGGAGACACCCCAGGTGGGGACCTGCATGAGGAATTGTTGGCACTTGGAAGGTCCTGTGTGTTGTCATCAGAAACCTGCTAGGTTTCCAGCAAAATCACAAGTCACCAAGTAACTGAAAGTCAAGTTCAAATTCTTTCTATTCACCACACCCTTACCAATCACATAATCAAGCTCTCCTACATTATCTTTATCTCACATATGACCTAATACTGTTCTCCTACATTATCTTTATGCAGCTTTTCTAATTTATGTTTCTCCAGCCTTCTCTTTCCTTCCCTCCTAATTATTGCTCCCATTCCATATTAACAACTGAGTTGATAACCTTCTGTATTTTTCTGTGCTCATATAGTTGCAAATACACGCATAGGTATTCAGTATACATATTCATATGTAAATTTTCTTTGCTTAACAAGTATGGTTTCATATTCAACTATATTTTCTTGCTCAAAAATATTTCATGAGAAATCTTGTCAACACAATAGTTATAGCTCTCTTTCTTTTAATGGTGTTTATTTTCCATGATTTATTCAGTAATTTTAGGGTTGATGGCCATATATTTTATTATTATATTTTATTTTTTCATAAAACATTCTATAATGCTCTTTCTGTAGATATCATTATATCTTGATGTTTTTATTTTCCTGGGATAGATTCTTAGAATTGGGATTGCATAATTTAGATATAGACAATATCAAGTAAACACAAGGATAAGAAGAACTTCAGAGAAGACTAGAAATTAAAAATCCATAGTAGTTTCTGTTCATATATATATTTTCCAAATTTTAAAGTAAAACTTGAAAATATTTTAAAGTGAATTAGAAGTTTTTAATTTATTAAAAATAAATTTGAAAAATATAAACATTGTGAATAGGTGACAAATTTTGGAAAATGTTTGTAATGCAGAGGGTGAATAAGAGGAATAAGTATTATAATATCCAAATAATGTTTTTAAATTACCAGAAAATTTAGTATTGACAATGTATAGTCAGCTCATTGAAAAAAACATATACAAATGGAAGCCAAACATAAAAATATGTTAAAATTATGTAGAAGCCACATTACTATAAGTCAAAGTAGCAAAGTGCTATCATTTTTTTTTCACCAGTGGCAAAATGAGAATCACAACATCTGCTGTTGGCCAAGATAGGAGGAAAAGGAAATTCTCATGCAGTCTTGGTGATAATGCAAAATTTGAAACTATCTGGAAAATAGGCTGACCATTTTTTTTTTTTTTTTTGTAATTTCTGTTTGGTTAGAGAAGCAACTGTTGTTAAAGAAGTTTGGGGGTCTATAAAACAGGAAATATTTCCATCAGTAATTTAAAATACTAAGAAAAATCAGCAAAATGAGAGCCAGAAATGAGTTTTCACCAGTAGCACACTCCAACTTTCCAGGGACAAGTTTAGTTATTCAGATATCCTGCTGTTAGTGTTCTCTCTCTCACTCTCTCTCTCTCTCTCTCTCTCTCTCTCTCTCTCTCTCTCTCTCTCTCTCTCTCTCTGTCTCTCTCTCTCTCTGTCTCTCTCTCCCCCCCTCCCTCCCCCTCCCTCTCTCATACTTCTGAATTACTGGACCACTTAGCTAAAGTCTAGTCCTGGGAGAATCATAGTGGGGAGAATCTGTCTGCTATGCCCACATCTAAGCTGTGATTCAAACTGGATTCACATGCTACCTTAGAGGACAAAGATCTGTCAGATGCCTGGGATTCTAATGTGTGAGTCAAATGGAAATCTGCACTAGTGGTGCCTGAAGAGAAGGCACAGGCAGCAGTGGGCAGAGGATCTGGAGCAATCAGCATAGCTGGGATGCTGCCTGAATGTGGGAATGTGGCCAAGAGGCAGAGTGCCCTGGATGAGAAAAAACCTAAGTCACCACCATATGTGGGGCCCACCTCTCTGTCTGTGTCTCCATATTTGGCCCTTATAATTAAGCTCACTGCACTAGATTGCGTCTCCAAAAATCATACCCTAGGAAGAGCATGTAGGTACCAGAGGTGTATGAATGGGTCTCTGCATTGTCATTCATTTCAACCTGGAACAGAACATGGATGATCTAAAAATGGTTTCAAAATTCAAATTTGGGGAACATGTTCTCATAAGTGTAGATGTTCACTCAAGAGCAATAGAATGGGTTGCTTTCAATTACGGCTAGTTCAGAAGGTCTAAATACCTTAAAACGTATCACTATATGGGAAAATACAATGACAAATGAAGTCTCAGATTAGTGTAGAAAGGGGCTCTGATCACCCTTAAGTCATTTCTCATGGTCCAGTTTCTCACTGCTCCCCAGCATAGCTGCCACCCTCAGCCATCTGTCTCTAGTTTAGAGAACTTGGCTGGGGCTAGGATGTTGACCTGAAGAAGGGACAGCCTGGTCTTTGTTCCCATCATTCTTCTTAATCCCTGATGACCAGCCTGCACATCACATACCTGCCAAAGCAATCTGAGAGGAGCCTGGTGTCTGAGCAAAGTCCAAACTAACATTAAGTCCCCAAAATGCAAAACTGAGCCACAGTCACTGAGATTTATATAACACCCACAATGCCTTCTAACAGAACGCATGCTTCCTAAGGGTGAGCTGAACCTGGCTTGGGTTTTGTCATCAAAGCCTAGAGGCACTTCTCCTGGGCAGAGACAAGCCCAAGTGGCATCACCACTGCCTTGGGGGTGCAGCTCCATCCCCACATTCCTTCTCCCCCAACACTGCAGTCAGCCAAGTCCTGTCACTTCTGGTTAGGGTCACATTTAAAATACAATATGAAAAGGATGACTTTATAAGCCTTTGAGTCCTGGGGAAGATTTGGCTGAGGGTCTGGGTTTGGGGGACATTAGACTCAGAATGGGTTTGTTGACAGATTGTACTCAGCCAGGAATAAACCTTCCCTGTGCAGCTGAGTTGCAGGGCACTTTGGAACACTCAGTAATGACCAAAAGCCCAGTAATACGTTCCAGATTTCACAAGAGGAGTCTCATACCAGGGATATTTCTCCATCAGCTTGTACATGCTCTGTGCTCCCATATAATCTCGATAATGGCTGCAGGTACTTTCTGAGTTCGCCACGCTCTTTTAGGGGCCAGATGTGCTTGCTACAGATAATGTTCAGATGTTCCAGGTCTTTCTCTCTGGTGGGGCTAAGCTTTGATTCTTTCCTGCCACAAAATATAGACATTAGATAAAATTGGTCTATTACAAGGCAGACTGTTCCAAGTCATTACTAGAATCCAAAGGTTGTTAAAATGCCATTCTTTGGGGTGAAGAAGATAGCTGGTAGAAGGGCTTCATCCTTTCAAAACAAATATTACTTTTATGATGAACAAGAGTAAAAACAATGATGGTCTTTAAACCAAGCACTGAAAATCAGGCTTCAGAAAACTGCAGTTGTTCCTACTGCAAAGCTGACATTTCAAATTTACCAGGAAGCACTAGTTAAAGAAAGACATAATTAATGCAGATGTGTTACAATTATGTGGTGGAGAGAAACTATGAAATCCAAGCCTATAAATATTTTCTGGAAAATTTAAAATCTAGAGCTAGGCCTCCATTTCTAACAATATGAGATTTAAAACAATATAATCACAAAACAGTCTTAGACTTCAGACTAAATTATTCATTAAAAAAGCAAAATTGTGTATTTGAGATTAATTCATGTGGTTTAGAACACAATGAATGTATTAATTGGATGTAATATAAAAGAAGAAGTTACCCAAGTTAAGATATTCAATGTTTATTTTATTATTCTGCATAAGAATAAAATATCAATTCATTATAGATGTTCATAAATTATATCTATATATATAAAATTTCAAGAGTAAGCAGTAAAACAAAACTTTTTTAAGGCTTCTAAAAATAAAGGTAGAGAAAATCCAGCATCCAAAATAAGTAAAAGGACAAAAAAGAAAAAGCAGAATAGAAAACTCGGAGTGAAGTAGACTACGTATGCACATATAAAATTATAATAAATATAAATTAAGATTCTGTTTAAACAAAATGATTATAAAACTAATAAGGTATATTTTTAATGAAATGTCATTTGTGATATGGGTAGACTTAGTATTATGCTTAGTCAGACAGAGATAGATACCCTATGATCGCACTCATATGGTAGATAAAAAAGCAAAACAAACAAAGAAACAAAACAAAAGTAAACCCTCAGATTCTATGAATGAAATGGTGGTTACCAGTAGGGAAAGGAGGAGTGGATAATTAGAAAAAAGAGGTTAATTGCATGATGATATATGGAAACTAGAATTTGGTGATGATCATAATGTAGTATATACAGATGTCAAATTATAATGTTGTACACCTGAAATCTATATAATGTTATATAAATGTTACTGCAATAAATTTTATAAGAACATAAAATTAAATATGTATATATCTCTTTAATAGAGATATTTGATATTTATAATGGACACCTCTAAAACATAAGGACACAGAAAGGATTAAAGTAATTTAATGGGAAAAACATATGCTAAGTATAAACCAATCATAATTTATATTATGCAGTTTTATTTTGTCAGAAATATATGATTTATTAAAATATTATTAAAGATAAAGACTGACAATTTGGAACACTTATATGCAACAAGTTTGTCAATCATGAAGAAGCGGACAGATTTCTAGGATCCTACAACCCCCCAAAACTGAACCAGGAGGACACAAACAGCTTAAAAAGACCAATAACAAGCACAGAAATTGAAGCACTAATAAAAACAAAACTCTAAAAACAAAAACCCAGATCCAGATGGCTTCGCTAGTGAATTCTAGCATTCAAAGAAGGGCTCATCTTCATTCTTTTTAAACTCTTCCACAAAGCTGAAGAGAGGGAAAAATCCCAAATACTTTCTATGAGGCCAATATTACCCTGATTCTAAAAGCAGACATTAAAATTTAAATTTTTAAATTAAAAATAAAGCTTCAGACCAATATCACAGATGAATACTGATGCAAAAATCCTCAACAAAATCCTAACAAATACAATTCAGTAGCACATCGAAGAAATTATACACCGTGATTGAGTGGGTTTTATTCCAGGGATGAAAGAATGGTTCAATATACACAAATCAGTCAGTGCAATCCGTATCTGACAAACTGAAAATGAAAAAACCCATGACCATCTCAATAGATGCACAAAAAGCATTTGACAAGATTCAATGCCCATTCATGATTAAGATCTTTGCCAAAATGGGAATTAAAGGCAATTATCTCAACAAATAATAAGACAATATGTAACTATTACATAGCCAAGATCATAGTCAATGGTGAAAAATTGAGAGCCTTTCCCCTAACATCTGGAACAAAGCAAGGTTGACCACTATTACCACTATGATTCAACATAGTTCTGGAAGATTTGACCAGAGCAATAAGGCAAAAGAATATTAAAGGGATCCAAACTGGGAGAGAAGAAATAAAATTATCATTATTTGCAGATGATATGACAGTGCACCCAGAAAACCACAGACTCCATGAAAAAAGTGCTTGAAACAATGTATAAACACAGCAAAGTGCCAGGATAGAAAATTAATATGCAAAAATCTGTAGCATTCCTATAAACAAACAATGAAGTAGAGGAAAAAGAAATTAAGAAAGAAATCCCTTTCCCAATAGCACCAAGAAAGATTAAGTACCTGGGAATAAAGTTAAAAATGGAGGTAAAAGACCTCTATAATGAAAACTACAGGACCTTAAAAAAAGAAATAGAAGACAAAAAAAAAAAAAAAAAAATGGAAAAACATACTATACTCATGAATTGGAATAATTACCATAGTGAAAATAGTCTTTAAACTCAAAGCAATAGGCAGATTTAATGCAATTCCATCAAAATTCCAGGGGCATTCTTTAAGGAAATGGAACAAACAATGCTGAAGTTCTTATGGAATCACCAAAGACTGAAAACAGCCAAAGCTATCTTAAGAGGAAAAAAGAACAATGGGAGAATAACACTCCCTGACCTCAAACTATAATACAGAGTGACCATCCTCAAAACAGTTTGGTAATGGAACAAAAGCAGACACACTGATAAGTGGAATCATATTAAGAGCCCAGAAATAAAGCCACATGTATATAGACTATTAATCTATGACAAAGGCACCAAGAGCATACAGAAGTAAGGAAGGTCTATTTAACAAATGGTGCTGGGAAAACAAAAGTCATCTAAAAAAAGCACAACTAGATTACCCATTATTGCCACACACAAAAGTTAACTCAAACTGGATCAAAGACCTGGAAATAGGAATCGAAGCCATAAAATACCTTGGAGAAAAGTGGGAAAAACAGTCCATGACCTTAAGCTCAAAGAGATCTTTGGGGAAGGAACAGCTACGGAAAGAGAAACCAAAGTAAAACTAAGCAGTTGGGACTGCATCAAACTGAAGAGTTTCTGCACAGCAAAAGAAACCACCACTCAAACAAAAAGACAACCCACGAACTGAAAAAGATATTCATACAGGATTCATCAAATAAGGGCTTAATCTCCAAAATACATACAGAACTCACACACCTTAACAATAAAAGAGTAAATGACCACTCAAAAAATGTCAAAAGAACTGAACAGATACCTATATATAAAAGACACATGGGTGGTCTACAGACACTTGAAAAAAATGTTCTACATCACTCATCATCAGAGAAATACAAATAAAAGCTAAAATGAGATACCACCTCACATTAGTGAGAATAATCTATATCAAAAAGATTGGAAAGAGCAGGTGTTGGAGGGGCTGTGGAGAAAGATGAACCCTCCTACACTATTGGTGGTAATATAAATTGGTGCAACCTCTTTGTAAAACAATATGGAGATTCTTCAAACAAATAAAGATGGATCTACCATTTGACCCAGCAATCCCACTCTTCAGTATATACCCAGAGGATATAAAGTCTGTAATCAGAAAAAGCACTTGTACCCCTATGTTCATAGCAGCACAGTTCACAATAGCCAAGACATGTAGACAACCTAAATGCTGAACAGGAGGTGACTAAATAAATAAACTGTGGTGTATATACTCAGTGGAATTCTATGCAGCTACTAAAAATATGTTTTTTAAATTGTGCCCTTTGAAACAATTTGGATGGAATTAGAAGGGAATTAGAAGGGAACATGTTAAGTGAGTAAGTCAGAAAGAAAATGAGAAGTATAGGATCACTTCACATGTGGAATATAATGAAATGAACAAATAAATAGATAAACTCCAGCAAAAACTCTCAGAATAGAAGATGATGACTTCCATCTGGGTGGAGGGGGCAAGGAGGGAAAGAGGGGAAAGGTTGTGGTAAAGGACCCTAGAACCCTGGTGGAGGGTCTGGTGTGAAATGTAGATTGAGATACAGTGTCAATATTCAGACATGAATGTAGTATTGTGAACAAAAAATTTAATAAATATCAATAATTTAAAAATAATTAAAACTATTAACATCTAGTCAAACCATAACTTTGAAAAACTTTGGGGAAATGTATTACATAAAATTTCTTAAAACATGCACACACAAAGAGTGTCTCTATATGAAGTTTAAAGTCATCAGAAAAACAAAATGAATCTCATTTTTCAGTTTCCTAATATTGCAGGATAAAATATATGTAAATAAGAAATGGCAGATGAAGAGAAATTGAACATTTTTACTGTCAGAATAATGGAATGCAAAGTTATTTTCAAGTAGTTGAATTATTTACAAAGTTGAACATCTACTAAGCTATCAAACAATTTGAATCCTTTCCAAAAGTCAGTAATACAGGTTATTTTCTCTACCCACAATGCAATCAATATAGAATAGTGAATAAATAATAGAAAAATAACTCAAACTTTATAAAATGTTAACCTTTAAAAATACACAAAAAGTTAAAGGTAAAATAATTTGAGAAGCTCAATAAATAACAAAGTGTTAGATTGTAACCCAGAGTGTAAAATAGAAATCCTTAAGTTGTTTACTAATATAAACAAATTAATAAATAAACAAGTGAGGAAGAAGAGACACATCTACTCTAAAGAAGTTTCCAGATGATTTATGGAGATACCCCACCCTCGTATAAGATGGCACATCATGCTCCTCACATCTAAGTTTGCATTATGGACTGACTTCTCTCTAAAGAGTGTGGAACAGGGCGAAAGAGTAGCTCCACTGAGGAGAAACCTGACAGACATCTACTTGTCAAGGCAAAGATCGCTAATGAGAAGTTACATCAATAGCATTTCCCTTTGATATGTGATGAATACATCTCTGTCTTCTATTGAAAGCCATAACCCCAGTCTGACCATGGAAAAATATCAGACAAATTCAAAGGAAGAACTTTCTGCAAAACACTTGACTCACCCTCTTCAAAACTGTCCAGTCATCAAAAACAAGGAAAGTCTAAAAAATTGTGAAAGTGCGGGGGGCCTAAGGCAACATGGTAACCAAATGTCACATAAGATCCTGATGGGATCATGAAACAGAAAATAGTAAAAACTAAGGAAATTCAAATATATTATGGATTTCAATAATAGCAGATCAATATTGGTTCATGTTTTGACAAGTGGTTTTGTTCATCAAATATTATGATAATGATTTCAGATGCTAATAAAAGGAAAACTGAGTGCAGGATAAATGGAAATTTAAGGATTCTCTGCACAAACTATACAACTTTTCTATAAATTAAAATTATTATAAAATAAAACTTATTTAAAAAATCTATAAATTTAAAAATAAAGTAAAAGTTACATAAAAGTACACCAAATTCTTATTAGAAATTACATGACACTTGGAAAAAATGGTTGAAACTATCACATTTCAGAATTGGTGGGTTTAGCTAAAGCAGTAGTTAAATATAACTTTAAAGTATTCGATGTTTAAATGGGAGAAAAAGAAAACCAAAAACTTAGAGAAATATTTAGCTTATAAAGTGAGTAAAAGCTCAGCACAATAATCCTTACTGAAGAGAAGGAAACACCAAATGCATGAACAGCATTTTTGAACTAGAAAACAATGACATCAGAAAGGATAAATATAGATAAAACTGATTTTTTAAAAAAGACATGAAAATTGGCAAGATGGCCTGGAAAAAAGGGGAAAGGCTCAAGTAAACAATGTTACAAGTGAAAAGAAGACCCAGATGTAGCAAATTTTTTAAAGGTAAAATATTATGAAAAGTTCATGCCAATGTATTTTAAAGTACACAGAATCCAGAAAATTATAAAACTAATTCACAAAGACCATGAGACACAAAATGATGCTAGAGATAGGAGATTTAAGTTTTTAAGGAATAGGCAATTTTTTTTGCACAAAAATCTTCCAAATAATAGAAAACGAGGACCTATTCCCAACTAATTTTATGAGGTTTATATAATGTATACAACAAACCAACAAAAGATAAGTACATCTTGGCAAGGAAATCAGATAAGCTCTCATTCACAAATATAGATACAAAATATGATGGAAAATGTTAGCAAATGGGATTTTTTTTTTATAAAACAATAATACATGATGACACAGTTGAATATATTCCAGGAATAACTGATTGGTTCAATTTTAGAAAATCTATTAATGTGACACACCACATGAATGAATTAAACAAAAAATCATATAATCGTTTCAATGTATGAAGACCATGCAATAATATTTAGCATCCATTTTTGCAGTTAAAAATTCCTTAGTAAGCTATGAGTAGAGGACAATATACATCCTAAAAAAAAAGCACTTAATAAAAATGCTAAAGAAACTATTATACTGAATAGTAAAACATTTTGGGTACTCCCTTTAAAATTAGGACCATGACACATCTTCTCAAAATCAAAATTCCCTTCTACATTATATGAGAGCTTTTATCCAATATAGTGCATTAAATAAAAAATAGACATGATTGTTGGAAAGGAGGGAAAATATTATTGTCAGAGAATATCATATTCTGTCTAGAAATTCCAGAAGAATCTGTAGACACTTACTTTTAGACTTAGTGGAGGTTTATGCAAATTTTCCATAAAAAATAGACATGATTGTTGGAAAGGAGGGAAAATATTATTGTCAGAGAATATCATATTCTGTCTAGAAATTCCAGAAGAATCTGTAGACACTTACTTTTAGACTTAGTGGAGGTTTATGCAAATTTTCCACATATGCTAGCTTCAATGAGATAATACGGTTATGAGACATTATTTACAAACCAATTAAAAATCTAAAATACCCATGAATAATAATACCAAATATTTGCAAACCCTTAAGAAAATATGCTGAGTGACTTTCAATACCCATTTGAGTCCAAATATATACTATGTCCTTGTTTAACAATCCTTAAAATTATAACTGTGCCAGGTCTCCAGAATTTAATTGACTGATCTAATGCTATTCCTATCCACATCCTGACAGGGTTTTCATAAAGCTTGACAAACTGATTCTAAAATTTATTTGAAAAAGCAAAGGGCCCAGAATAGTCAAGCAGCCAGAGACAGAGGACATCTTCAACTAGCTATTAAGTCATTTATATAAAGCTTTTGTGATGTAGCTGAGTTACCGTGAAACAGGTCTAGGAAGACCAATGAACACCAAGGTTTCCCTGGGATAGTCCCACACATATTTAGAAACTTGATATAAGGCACATGTGCTATGCACCTGGGTGACTAATGATGGGTGCTGGAAAATTGGTGATTCGTGTGGACAAAGTTAAAGTGATACCTGATTCACCTTCGAAGACTCAATTTCAAAGCACCAAGGATTTAAATGTGAAAGACAAAATTTTATATCCCTGACACAAAATATGGAAAATTTTTTTAATGGTTTTATAAGGAAAGGAGGACATCTGACGATCAAATTCACATATATAACAATAAAGGAATCTGTTGATAATGGGAAAATATTGAAATAAAGAACATCCATTATCAAAAAGATTTAATTAAAAAAATGAAAAAGGAAGATACCAATAACACAGAAAAGATATTGGTAGCACATGCAACTATCAATGCACAGGTATTAAGATCTGCAAATAATTTCTGGAAATTGATTAGGAAAACATCAGCAGAAAAATGATCAAAAGTCAGAAATGGGCATTTCAGAGATGATAAAATAGAAATGGGATTATCTGTGGCGAGTTATTTGAAGAGCAACTTACTAAACAGTTAACTAACTAGTCATGTTATTTGTGCCTTAGATATTACATGCACAACTTATTAAACAAATGACTGGCTCATATCATAGGAATTCAGGAAATACCAAATTTTCAGAGAAACTGATCTTTAAGACACTCTTCTAGGAGAGGGACCAGAGAGGTGTTGTCTCCCTCCTCTTCTTTTTTGTCTGCTTACATCTACTAGATTCTACCTCTGAAAGAGCTCCTTGCTCACCCTCTGCCTGCCAGTCCACTACCTCTGCCCTGCTTTTGACAAACAGTCTTCCTAACTTGGCACCTTCCCTTTAGTTTTTCTTGCCTTCATTTTGCCCTTTCAAACTGCCCCAAATCACCTTCTTGAAAGTAGACCTTGGCCGAGAATCTTTGTCATGTTTAGGATTATTCTCAATGACAAATCACAACAGCATGGGACTGGAAGTCAGGAGACTGTAGCGCTTACTATCATGCACAGGACTTACTACCAAGTTCTGTAGTCTCCCAGAGACTTTGTTCAGTTACTTTGTTTTCCTGATTGACAGTATTCAACACTGACTCCCTTCTTTGGAGGTCGTACTTTAAGGACATCATGACTTCTGAAAGAGTCCAGACTGTGGGGATGGAGTCTATATTTTCTGCTAAAAAAACAAATCAATGCATCCATTATGTTGACCAATAAGGCTTGCTTCAGGACTTGGCTTGTGCCCAAGTTAGGAATTCAGTGCTGACACTGTTAATTTGAGCTATCAGAAGATTGGGTTTCCAGCTAGGTATTTCATAATGAGGCTTTGAATTCATGGCAACAGCGTGAGGTATGACATTATTCCCAAGAATGGAGCCAACCTAGAACAGAGAGATGGAGCCTGGTGTTGTTGCTTGGTCATTGAATTCAGGCTGAGTCTAAAGTCTACCTATGGGAGTCTTCATTTATGCAATTCAGTAATTCTTTCTGCTTAAGCCTTTTGCACTGGGTGTTTTATTATTTACAACATTAAGAAAGTCCTAAATTATAACCATGAACAACCATTGCTTTTAACTGTAAAGGATTTTCTAAACATAGCTACTACATAATAGGTTCTATCCTCCTTTAATGGAATTAAGAACTATCATAAAGTTTCAATTTACCTTATGTTAGTTTCTTGCTAATTATCTCCCTGTGCACATATTCCAGCAGCACTGTTCTGTTTCTTCTCCCAAGCATATTATTCCATGTTGTCTATACTTTCATAATATTATTTATTTTTTCCTCCAAATGCCTCCCCCTGCCTCATGCCAAGTTCAGATACCAAACGCTCAGATCCCAAGTGTACAATAGAATTAACTCTTGAGCTACTGGCATTGTACTTGTATCACTAGAAGTCCATGACGTACTTTGGTGAGCAGAGGGATCCATTTGCTAACCCATTAGATATGGCACATGGTGGTAAGTATAGGTCTATTCATTCACAGGCCCATTATTAAAGGCTGGGTAACACTCAATAAAATACTGAGTAAATGTATTCAAGAATGAGCTCCAAAGGCAGATGAATATAAAAGTTTATAGATGGCAAATTAGAAGTCAACAAATCAAATGAAGGAGAGTGAAGAACTTTCTTGACCCTGAATTGATCTTCTCTGTTCTTTATAGAGATCCTTCTACTTAAGCAGAATTTGAATGTCGAGTTTTTCAAAGCAATGTGGTCCTGCTTCTTTCTGTTTCAAATCAAAGTCACTGGCCTAGATTTGACACCCACCAAAAAAAAAAAAAATTTGTCTCCATCATTTAATTTTGTCTAACTGAAAAGATTATTCATATGGCCTGTTGACTATTATTTTAACACCTAATCTGAAATTTTAAAGAAAGGCTTTCAGGCAAAACACAGTGGCAGATCCTCTCCATTTTATTGTAGCCAAGTTCACCTAAGCCTTTACAGGTTTTTTTCCCCAGGGGTTTTCTTTCTGCTGCTTTTATTTCTCCCTCCATGTTCATTCATCACCATAGATGCTATGCTTGGAGAGAAAGGGGTTTTGGTTGCAAAACGTGCTTCCTGTGAATTCTTCCATTCCAGAACATTTTGGAAACAGATGTAATGACTTAAATATAATAATAAAAGTAAAATAATTATATCCAGACAACTGGAGCCAAGTGAAAATAATTTTACAAAGTGAATTTCTATTTTCCTTTTTATAGAATGGGTAGAGCCCTCCTTGACTCTCTGCCTGCATTCATTAAGTTTATTCAATAATATTGGGGAGATCATTTGTGAAGTCATTTTACATCAAGGTGTAGACCTCTGTGTTCCATCTCCATTATAATACAACTCATTATTTCATGCATTTGAATAATAATGTTCTGTATGCATAACAATGATATATTGAAAAGGTGAGGATTCTTTTACATGATCAGTAAAAACAAAAATTGATTCTATATTCCAAATGTCATCAGAATAAAATATCTGATATGATACAGTACTCTATCTAGGAAATAGGTTGTAGAATTATTTTGACTGGTTTAATAGCTTTTTGAGACAATGGATTGAGTGTTTCTTGATTATTTTTTATCCACAGCATGACATTCGCAATAAGCAATGAATAAACATTAGTCTAATTAATGACCACATGACATGCAAAATGGTGTGGAGGTACACAAAATTTGCGAAGCCACATTGGTAAACATGTCTGTCAATATTCGAGGGCCCAGAAAGGACAGATGGGTATTAGCGACAGACCTGAAGGTGTGCTTTGCTCCCATTACAAACAACCTTATGTAAGTAGTTGCTGGAGAAACTGATTTGAATGTTCTACAGGTATCAAAAATAATAAACAAAATCAAACAAAAATGAGAAACTAAAAAGGAAGTCTTCAGATTCAACAAGTGCTTTGATATACAAAATGTTTATCTCCTCTTCCTCCCAGGACGCCATACAGTGTTTGCAGAGCACGCAGTATGGTTCCTTTTCATAAAGCACATCTTCTGTGCTTGTTGACTTTTCTAGTCATGTTTATGTGTGATTTAATTATAACCTAAGTAAGAACATCTCAGAAACTCCCATGTTTTGGCAAGCAAGAATGAACAGAGGAGATTACTAAACTGGTAGTAATTATTGCTTGGATAACTAAAAATTTGATTTCAAGCCAAGGAAGAAATGAATGAGATACAAAGAGATATCCATAAGACTGCTGAATCTGGTGATGTTTCCTTGTAGACCATGAGAAAAACAATTATTTCCTAGAATTAACTTAATGGCCTCAGTTGTGCATTTTATATATTCCATTTGTGGCAAGAAAGAAATCAAACCTCAATTCTTGCACCTCCTGGTTGAGATATTTTTCAACTGGCATAGGAACAAGGTTAGAAATTGGAAGGCAAACTAAGGTAGAAACTGAACCGTCACTTTTAAACTACAAAACTTCTAACTACAAAAGTCAGCTCAAAATGTAATTCTCGATTTTTATCCAACGAAATGATCCTGGGAACACAAACCTGTTTGCATGCTAAAAACCCTAAATTTTACAAACACCAGATGATGAGATTTGGAAAGAGGACTGATGATTCTTTTTTCCAACCATTTCTCAAATCCATTGGCCACTTACTGACCCAATACATTTTCCCAAAAGGAACGCACAAGATCTCACTGATTACCACTACTTAGATGAGACCTCACTTCACATTCACACATTTATACCCACTTATACAAATATTTAGAAAACTAGGTTTAAAAAATACTCCTGCAGTTGAGTAGGACAGCATGATACAAGGGAGAGTGCTTGTGTGAAGACAGACACCTGGTGGCCAAAGTGTAGAACTGCAGCCAAGAAAATTCTTGGAACAGGTTTCTTATCTCCCCTTCTCCCAGGTCCCCCCATTCCCCCTCCGGCTTTCTGGGTATAGACTGCTCTTGACGGGGGACATACTGCAGCTGCGTGAAAGTGAGTCTTAAGTTTAAGTCAAAAGATTTCCAGAACAGTTACATCAACTCCATGAAAGCTCCAGGTCACAAGTTCTCTAAATTATTTAGAAATCCGAACGATGTAAGCACACTAACCGTTTTTAAAAGCTACTAAAATCTCTTAACCAAGAAGCTGAACAGGAGCGTCAGTGTTCTGGAGGAAGGTTTAATCTCTACCTAAAACCTTTTGGACTTCCTGTATGGATAATGAGCTTCTGTTTTCTTTTGGGAAGAAGAAAGACATGTGGATTCCTTGAGCACCACCAAAAACAAGCATTTTGAGCTTCTAAATAGAAACTTGCCCCTGAAATGACCCTGCCTCGTGTCAAGTTGCTTTTGTCCAAATTAAACTCCGACCAAAAATACATAACTGAACGAAACAGAAAGTCAACCATCTTTCTTGTTGTCCTTGGTTTTGTTTCCATTAATTTTCAGTTCTGGAGATCAGCTTCTGGAAGCTGTGGTGAGTAGTTCCTGAACTTCCTCGGGGTATGATGCTTGGTTTCACATGACAATGAAATCAAATCTGGGACAAGACAGGGGTCAGAAAGACATAGTGTCTCCAGCAGGACCAAAGTGTCTGATAAAGTGACACAGGCTGGATATTCCTGCTTTATCTCCAGGCTGCCCCAGAAAAAGGCACACTTTTCTACCCGGCTGACATCCTGGCATAAATTCTTGCACCTGAAATTATACACACCTGAAATGACAAGATCTTGTGGTCAGGACGGCCTTTGTCTAGCTATTATTGTACTTCTGCTTTGGACAAGTTGCTGTCTCCAGAGCGCCACACATCCCAAGTCCCTGCCAGCATTTCCGGCTGGCGGTGACAGACACACAGCATCCCAGTCCTAGCAAGTGAGGACCGAGGTGTTCATGTCTGATCCTGACCCAGGCCTGCTGTCCTGTTTCTAACTCACCCATGGATGTGCATTTACATACCCAGTATGAAAACAAAGACCTCGGACATTCAGAGATGGACTGTTTAGTATTGTCATTCACTGCCACAGAGAAGAATGGGAAAAGGTGTAATAAATCTTCCTTTGTTACAAGAGAAAGTGGTACATGGGACCCCCTTCTCCAATTCGCAATCACTTTAATGAGACTTTTGACAAGTATTCGGAGATGCCTGAAGGAGAGATGTCTTATAAACTCTAACTAACTACCAAGTCACAAGAGATTCAAATTTCAGATAGACAATCCTTTTTCTGAAACCCTTATAAGCAAATGTGTTTTGAAATTCCTATCTTTTCAGATGGTAGATTTGTAGCCCCTCCATATAGAAGATAGTATATAAAATCAAAATCTGGGTCTGGAGTAGAACCCCGTAATTAACTCATGGCTAGTCTTATAATGGAAGTGATAATGGTCACATTAAGAGGGATATATGAAAACTAAAAATAGTATGATGACCAAACAGATTTGACATCCATGAAAAAAACTTGCTTATCAGAATTATGTTTAATTTTTAAATTGTGATAGAAGAGGCATTCAGAGACATGAAGTCTTGTCTATAACTTCCTAGAATTCAGAGGAGCAACCAATATGTTAAAGAAGATTTTTATTATTTATCAAGTAACTCATTTCCTTTGTTCATCAAAAGTCAATGCATTCATCATATAACTATAAAACTTTTAGAAGTAAACATAGGAGAAAAATATTTCTGATTTGGGGTAAGACAGACTAGAAGTGACACCATTGAAGGACAGAATTGGGATTCTGGTAGTGAATTTAATGTGTCATTATACACAGATGTTGATTTCAACCCATATCACATTATGACGTGATGATCCTTCAATAAAATTTTTTAAAATATCGAACTATATATTTTAAAATGACAACCAAAGCGTGATCTATAAAAAAGGGAATTGGTATTCACCAAAATTAAAAACTTTGAAAAAATCATTAAAGAATAAGAATGACAAGTCACAGACTAAGAGAAAATATATTTATAAATCACATATGCAACAAAGTTCTTGTGTCCAGAATATATAAAGAACTTCTAAAACTCAAGAATAAGGACTCAAATAACCTAAAATAGAGAAAGGGTTAAAGTAGATACTTCACCAAAATGCTATAAAGATGGAAAATAAATATATTAAAAAAGATATTCAACATCATGTGGCATTAAAATAATGCAAATTTGGCATGCCCTGGTGACCTAGTGGTTAAGCTCACCAGAAGTAGTCCACATACATCCTGAGGACCTAGGTTTGCAACCCAGGGTGGAGGGAACAAAGAAGTTGAACAACTAAATAAAATAAATAAAAAATGCATCTTCTCTCTTCCTTCCTGCCTCTGCTCACCTTCATTCCTGCCTGCACCTTTCCTTTAACAGAAATTTAACCATGATAAGATCCTATATAGAATGTTTAAAATGGAAAAATTCCTGACAATACCAAGTGTTGACAAGTAGGTGGAAGAGCTTAAATCCATAGACATGACCAGTGGGATTGAAAAATGGTCTAACCACTTTAGATAAATGGTTTAGTTGTTTCTTATAAATACTTACTATGAGTCGGAAATCCCACTCCAGGGCATTTACACTAGGTAGCTGAAAACTTAGTTTCACACGAAAATTGGTGCCCAGATGTTTATGAGTAGCTTTATTTGAAATAATACCAAACTGGAAACAACTCAAATGACCTGCAGAGGGAGAAAGAATAAATGGAATGTGGTGCACCATAGGATGGATCACTATTCAGCAATTAAAAGCATGAATGACTGGTATGTACAACATCAGGGAATCTCAAACGTTCCATTAAGTCAAAGAAACCAGCCTCTAAAGATACAAGTTAGTGATGGAGAACAGACCCTGGTTTCCAGGGGCAAAGAGTAGAGGAAGGATATGGTATGATGCAGGGTTTTCAGGGGACCGTGGACCCATTCTATATCCTGAGTGTGGTGGCAGTTGTGCAAGTTTATAAATATATCATGATTTGGAGAACTGTGTACCAAGGACAGAATAGCAATAGCAGTAAATTAGATAAAAAAAAATAAAAACCTTAATAAAACTCAATGCAGTCACACTTATGTTCACAGTTGTCCTCTAACTCTGCCTGCACACCAGGTGATGTGAGACCTGTGGGGACAAAGATGAGTCAGGCAGAGGCCCTGGCACTCAGGACTCACAACCTGGGCAAGAAGATCATACAGGTGAAGAGATGAAAATGACTCACACTATACACATTCAAGGTGATGGTCACCATAAACTGTTGGTACAGATTATTTTCTTAATTTAACCAAGAAAGAATAATTAATTGTGATACTATTTTCTTACTACAGTATTCCCTTTGGTAATTTTTAGGACTCGCATGCTTTGATCCCAGATATATTAAAGAAAAAATTACATGAGTTGATAGGAATGATATCTTCTGGATGACAAGATTATTGAAAGAGAACCCACATCTAATTCCACTTCTATTGTCCAATAACTAGTATTCTAATACACAGAAATCTTATCATTCCTGAAATATTAAATAAATGAATGACAGAGGACATCACGAACATGTTTTAGTCACTGCAGACCTTTACAACTTTATTTTTTATTTAGCTGGCATATTTACCAGCGTATCTTCTCTCATAGCCATTTGAAGATGAAGTATGTATTTTCATTAACATGTGCATAGGCTACCCTCATGCTATTTGGGTAGCATGTCCAAGGAGAGAGTCCCTAAAAGTGACTCAGAATGATTAGTCATGTCCTATGGCATGAGTCTTTGAAACCAAAGATCACTGCATATCCTCTTAATATCTACAGGAACTAAATACCAAGAATGTGAATGTAGATCCTTTCAGAAGACCACTAATCCACTATGAGAAGTGACTGGGCAGTCATTCAAGTGGGGTGTTTTTGCTGCCATGGAAACAGACAAAGTTGCTGTTTTCCAGTGTTCTAAATCTAGAGTCCTAATCAAGATATAAATATGCTGAATGTTATGAATCCAGTTTCCTAAATCAAGCCTTCCCTCACTGTCTTCATCGCTGAACTAAAGGTCACTTGCTCACCTGATGGGAATTCATGACAATGAACACCCCTGCTTATAAGAAGTTGTTTTTATTTCTATCTGGGCAAAAGTGAAGTTCAAGGTCAGAGTTCCATCAGGGTTCAGCTTCTGTGATCGGTCAGACCAGCCCTCTTTCCTAAAGTAAGTGCTAAGTATTTTAGGCAAAGAGACCCAGCTGTGAAAATACTGTTACATTCATACAGTTGCTTTATATGTGAATTTATTTTACTCACACTTATTTCAGGGCAATTTTTTGGAGAGACGTTCCTGTTCCCCCACCATCCTTCTCTACTGCCGATTATCACAGCCCCTCGTGGGTCTTTGAGAAATGACAGTCCTTGCTCTCATTCTTACAGGTCACAAGTGTTCTGCATCATGGCTCACCCTTGACTAATTAGCATTAATAAGTGATACTAGGAGAGAGAGCCCTGGAGAAAAAGCAGTAGGCTTGTTTTTGCCAAATTGGAGTAGACCCAACTAGCAAAAGTTTCCAATATATTTTCATATTCTCCTACCTCCTGTGTGTTCCTGCTGCCTAAGCATACATTTCTGACATGGGGTCTTGAACAACTCATGGCCTTGCATGCTTTTTGTTCCAGGAGGTCTGGGGACTTATTTAATACATTTATTATTTATTTATTTATTAAGTAAATTTATTCTTGACTAACTACTGTGGGCAGACACTCTGGGGGCTAAGATCTCATTCTGCCTCCTATGCTCTTAAGATGTTTTAGCAGAGATATAGCAAACACTAACTTAGCTATTTACTAGTTATTGAGCACCTCTGCCTGTGTGCAAGACCCTGGTTTAAGTACAGATTATAGAACCTTCCAGAATAATAGGACTGTAGGTTCAAAGGTAAAGCTCAGAGACAGAAAAGCAAAAGACTCATGAGTGAGAAACCTCTAATGAGTGAACCAGAAGCAACAGGTAGAATGGCAAAACTAGAGATTCCAGTCTCACCTCTTTCTCTGACACTGAGTCTGTTTCTTCACATACAAAATAAAGCTAACAATTGTACTTTGCAGGCAATCAAAGTACTCCAAGTTACTTCAAGATGTTCCACGGTATTCCAAGATGCTCCTTGCTTCTCCAAGCTACTCCACGATGCGCTGTGACCCCATCAGACACTTTTAGGCAGCTAGGAAGTGGTCATTACTAACACTAGATCAGTTCACACCAGGAAACTATTTGCGAAGGTGAGCCTGGGAAGCATGATTGGAAAGTCAGTTTGGAGCCTCCAGTAAAGGGACTTGGATGCTTGGATCTGGAAGTTGAAGTTTATTCTGTGAGCAGTGAGGAGTCACGGATGGTCAGGGAACAAAGTGATGAGACATGGGAGCTATTTTCAGAACAATGAAGGACAGATAAGGAACTGGGTGAGAAAGCCCCCAAACAAACTTGATGTTGCTACAACTCTTCTGAATGAATGGGAAGTGAGACGTAGCCAATGCACTTTTATTCTCCTTGCGATGAATTCAAATTTATATCAAGAAACTTACAGGTAGGTCATAAATTAATGCTCTTTTTCAGTGCTTAGATAATTCCCAAGTTTTGTCAAATAGTTAGGCAGGTTCATAATACACTGTGGTCTCCTTCCATCAGGAGCCACACATACATGTTAACAATAAGCCAGTTTTCAGTTTCATAAAACTGCCAACACTGGGGTCTTCATGAGATCACGCAGCTTCCAGGAGTCCACACAGATCTTGGAGGAAAAGGACAGGAAGCACAGCTTTGGAGCCCAGTCCTTTTGCTTGTAGTCTTTCAAATGTTTATTCAGATAGTTGAGCATATTTTGAGAACAACCTAAATGTCCAAAAAGAGAAAATTGTTAAAGACATAGGTTAAAAATGGTTACTCAACCATTAAAATCTTGTGTTATTAAGATTATCTGATGACATAAGTAATATTCATGGTATATAAAGTGAATGAATATAAATTAAAATTGTTCATTCAATAATACTTTTGTTATAAAATAATCATATAAATTATATATATATGCACTTATAAAGAATGAGAGGACACATTCCATTTATAACAGTAGTATTGGCAGGAAAGAAACTTGTTTTAATTGAGCGATGACAAGCTGACAGTTGAGGACAAGGAGTAACTTGAGGACAGTTTTTGTTCACCTTTCCCTTTTCCCTTTTTTCTCATCCTCTTTGTTCTCTGAGGGTTCATGCTGCTTCAGATAGTTGGGTTGCTTGCCTGAGCACTGTAGATATTCCTGAGTGAAGTTTGCATCTTCCATGTTTCTCCAACAAACAAGATTTGCTTTTTAAAATTAGAAACAGCAAGAGTTGTGATAGCATCCACGTGTCACCTGCACATTAGAATTAAAAAACAATTTCTTTAAAAAGTTTTTTTTGAAGAGTTATTTCAGTCTTACCCATGAGTACATAAAACAACAGCATACCTTCCTGTGTTCCTCCATCTGACAGTTACCATTGTGACCAGTTCTACTTCAGAGTTTGTGTGTAAAGGTCCAGAACTTTCTAGTTGTGGCCCATATGTTGGAGGTAGAGGAGAGGATCTTCCCATGCTGGTCAGTTAATTATTTTCAAGTGGGACAGCAATGTAATTATGACTCAGAAAATGCAATTTGGTGATATATAGAATCTTTCAAAATACAAATTCAAAAAACAAAGCAGTTTTGGGTAGTGGCACATTGAATACCACCGGTAATTTAAGACTCTGATTTTACAATGGGAAAGTGATGACTGAAGATGTAAAGGAATCAAGCAAGACTTGATTAACGAAATGCTGGATGGACTGTGAGGGGTGCTCACACTGCACTTACTAGGCCAGATCTCGTCCACTTGTCACATGAGGACAGCAGCTAACCACCCCCCTTTTTCCTTTGAGCAGCCTCTTCTCTGATCAAATCCTGTTTTTAAGTTATGTCTGCTTCCCCATGCAGAAACCACACTGTGCCACCAGCTGAACAGCCTGTAGGAACCAAGATTGCACATCCTATAGAAACCAAGGTTACTAGATCACTTAACCAAAAGAAGAGAGAGATGGACCACGGGAATTTCCCTTTGTCAGGCAGAGGCAGTTCCCTACCTTCCTGTGTTCTTAACCAACATGTCCTCATTAGCATAGCAAAAATTATCTCCCTCATGTGACAATGCGACCTGGGAAAAATGGGTGTCAACCACTCTTCCCCAAACTCCTAACCATTTCTCAGAATTCTCACCATGTTAGAGATCAACACTACACCTTAACTTCTCCTCGGATTATGTTCCCCCAACATCTAGAGTTAAAAAAAAAATTTGTCTTCCCCTAGAGATTACTTTTAGAACACTAGCACCTGTCTCCTTCCTTGACCAATGAATGAAGCTTTGTTTGTTGCTGTCTGTTGTGGCTTGATTTTGCTTAGTGGCTGATGAGAAAAAGAACCTTAAAAATATTGGTGATCAATAATTTGGTGACATACTTGTGTCATGTGCTCATTTAACCCTCTCAGCAGCAGCAGGGTCTGCGCTACTTGTGCCATAATGTGTGTCAGGTCACACATATCTGAACAGAGTTATGAAGGAGCTGCAGCATGAACTTCATAACTGATGGAAACCTTGGTGATCACCTTGACTGGTGTATGCATTTCATGAGTCAGGATATGGAGGTCCATGCAGTTTGAAGATTTGCTCCAGGCCACCCAACTGTTAGGTCTAAAACCTCAGACTCTGGGCTCTGTCCAGTATTCTGTCATCATGTCACTCTCCCTTCCTGAATGAACCAAATATATGTGGGAAACTCATGCAATTATTGTTGAAAAAGTGCAAATTTTGAATATTCAAACAGCACCAAAGTCAGCTCTATGTGTGGTCTCTCAGCCATCTTAACAGGATAGCATATTATGCAATAATAAGAACCCAAGAGGATAACTTTATTAAAGTTCCTTTTTAGCACTGCTTATTTAATTATTTCTTCCATGAGTATATGCCCACTAAATTTGTGTGCACTTTGATAGTGAGAATCCTCACTTGTTTGCATTAGTATTCCCCCAAATTAGCACTGGCTTCGTACATAAAAGGTACTGAAAATTATTAAAAGAAAGAGCTAGTGAGCATTTAACCTATAATCAGAAGGAAAAATATCAATGTGCTAAAAATACAGTTAACATTATTAGTTAATATTCATTTAAGCTTGGAATCCGAATTTTTATTTGGAATTTTTATCCAAACCAAACCTCAATATTTTTCTTTATACCAAATAATGAATATCACTCAATATCAATTATAGCATGTACTGTCAATATGTCTCAGTCCCATTCCCAAGGCAACTCCTTTCTGGGGTCAGACTGTCTACTGATATGTTTTCTCCTAAGTCATTCTGAATATGTTTAACACAGTGTGTGGTGGGGGCTGCTGAAATAGTTTTATGTACCTGATCTGTTTTTCCACCAGAGAAAAATAAATGGCTTGTCTTATGACATTGTTTTGGAAATAAGATGCTCTACTTCTTTGGAATGAGTGTTCATCCATGAGCTACAAACAGGAATTTCAGAAGTTTTTACTTATTGTACATGATTTCCTCCTTTTAAGGCCCTGGGTTTATAGAAAGAAAAAAAAAAGCTTGGTTGGCATGTCAATAAAGTCCATTGTGAACCCACAAATATAATATAAAATGTTCTCGGAACACATAAGATGCCTGGCTTCCAAGAAGAGTCTTGTAGAAAGAACACTGCATTTGTTTCCAACGCATGAATTCTACCCAGAACTCAATCCATTTTTAAAATACTGAGTCTAAAGAAAGTTGACAGGGTACACATTTTTTAATTAAAGAACAATTTATACTCTTTTTATAGTTGACATGAGAATGGGAATATTGTGTGATTAGTAATGAATAATTCTAGAGCACATAAATAGCTCACGGTGTAAAGCACCCTTCTGGTTGAGAGTTCACATCAGGGAAGAATCCAATAAACCAGCTGAACAAAACTGTCACCTACCAGAGGGGGAGACTCAAGTAATAAAATTCAGCATCTGAGAAAAGTATCACTCTGACTCCAAGAATAAAAGTGATCAAATGAGGGGTGTGAGTCTGGCTTGTTCTGACAATGAAAGGAAGACAGCATGGTTCTGGAGTCAGAACTCTGGGCAAGAACTCCTGTTCTACTTCCTGGTCCCAAAACACATGGACCAAGCAGACAAACACAAATCCTGAGAAAATTAAGGTTAGCTATTATTTTCCCTGTCTCTTCTGTTAATTAAAGCAGATTCCAGTCCACAGGGAAAATAACAGGAAAAAAAGAGTTCAATGAGTAAATTCACCTAAGATAGGAAGATTGTACCACATGCATTTGGGTGACAGAAAGAATGCAAGATTTCAAGCTCTTAGAAAGGAGGGGTCATACTCATCAATATGACTTCCTGTTCCTTACAACATAGAAGAGCTTAGATTTCATGAAACGACTGATGAAAAAAACAAGAGTTGTATAGACAAGGAAATCTCCTGTACTGTATTTCTAAGAATACTGCACTGAAAGGCACTTCAAATATCAAGTGGAATACACATGGCTATGTGTATTCCAATGTGTTTGTTCCAGTGTTGTACGGTGATGGTGAGGAAGACAGTAATGACCAGGAGTGGCAGACCTCAGAATTGCATTGCCTTTAAAAAGTCGGAGATTGATGAAAATAACATTGATCTGTAGAGTTGGGTAAGTGTTTGCCGTGCCATTGTTATCTTTTTTATTATTATTAATCTCGCTGGCATTCAGTTTCTTCTTTGTGGAGTAAAAGAATTAAATTCAACCGCTCTTAAATTATGTCTTGAATAAACTAGTGTTCTAAAGAAAGGACTCTTCATTTTATTTCTCCAAATCGTCAAGGTAAGAATTTACCTGTGGCATATACATAGTCAATGAATTCTATGTAGCTGCTAAAAAAAGTTAGAATTGTGACCTGGGTAGAATAGGGGGTGATTATGCTAAGCAAAATAAGCCAGAAATACAGAATTCAGGATGGTTTCACCTATATTTGGAATACAAAGAAAGAAAACAAATAGACAAATCTCAGCAAAATGCACAGGACACAAGACCGTGGCTACCATTAGGGAGAGAACAAGGGAAGCATGGAGCTAACAAGGTCATAGTGAAGAGTGCTAGAACACTTGTGATATGTGCAGTGTGAAATACACACGGAGGGAGTTTCTAATTTAATTTCCTAAAAAGTTAATAGCAATGTAAATAAAGAAAATGAAACAATGATGTAACTTAATAATTTGTATCTACCTCCTGTTCTTATTTGGAAAGTGATCCCAGGAATTCTGATCTGGAATAAAGAAGTGAGACAAGGAAGGAAATTAAGTCCAGAAAGTATGTGTTACGAAGAAAAGTTAACCCTGGGAGCAATTAGTTATTAATGCCACTGGGAAACTCAGGAAACATGAGGAAGAGCGGTTTTCAAACTTTTTTGATCTGTGTATATCATTACTGTCTTAATAATTACTAAAGCTATGAAGAAGGCATTGTGTGTGGGGGGGTGGTTGTGTCTAAAAGTATTACATTGGACATTAAAACAGAAAAAATTAAGTACTTATTAATTTAGAAGTAAAAGTTGACACATGTTGGAATAAATGGCAAATATTTTATAAAAAGTCACTGGTCATTGTATTTTTCACTACGAAAGTGATGTGAGAAGGATGGCCTATTATATATAATTTTTACAAATCTCTTTAATATCTGATTTAATAGAAAGCAAGGAGGTTCTCATATGTACCTCTGCATTCAATCCATTGCTGTATGCTTTGATTGAAGTACATCTGACCTTAACTAGATGTGCCATTAGAGAAAGAAAGAGTTTTTTAATCATGTACACAGTTGTGTCTATTATATACATATATATTTAAAATGGTGTATATTCTTGTTTGATACTGAACTAAAATTTGATGGTTGATAATGCCCTAAAGGCCAGTTTCAATGTTAAACTTCAAATCATATCCATGAAATTTTAGTCTTTTTCACTAAAATCTACTTTTTAATCCTGTTTTTAAGCAAATCCTTCTTTTGCATTCTTTTATTTTGATTTTGGTCTTGACCGGTCATATGAAAATTAGAGGCTCACTAAGTTAGGCAAATATTCTAACTGCTGACATATTTTATTACACAACCTCAAAAATTCACATCTTTCTTATCTCCACTTGTCTTATCAGAAAGACAGTTGTGCATCTGGTAATCATCAAGCTTACACGAGTGAATCTCAGTTTTCAGAAATTCTGATTTTCTCTGGGAAGCTCAGATTTTATTATTGATAACAAATACTGTCAGTGGTTCCTTTGAACTGCAGTTTCTTTTCATGCCACTTTGAAAAAAATAAGTCAAGAAGCCCAGTCTGGAGAAGCTTAGTTTGTTCTTTTAAAGGCAAACAATTGCATAAATGCTTTTATTTGAATAAAAGTTTTACTTCAATGTGGAGCACAGTGTTTTCTTTACTCCATTTTATATACTCCATTTTATCACATAGAATATTAAAATGAGTGTGCCTTGGTGGCGTTAGGTCTGCTACCTCCCGCTGAGCACAGTTCATATACAACCTTAGAACCCAGATTCACATCCCAGGGGCAAGATGAACAACTAAAATAAAATGCATAAAATGTGTCTTCCTCCTCTCTTCCTGCCTGCTTGCTTATTTGCCTTCATACCTGCCTGCACCTTTCCTTAAAAAAAAAGACTACTAAAATGACTTGCAATCAAGGGTCAATATTTAATAAAATATAATAGTTTGTACTGCTTCATCAGGAACGTTCTTAAGAGAATCGACTCCTGCTCCTCCATATGGTGGGGAGGAGCGTATAACCCCTTGTGTAATCGGCACAATTAGAACTACAGGTGCCACTGTCTGATTCACGCTAAGTTTCCCGTCATTGTATTGCACTATTAGTGCAAACGTCAACACAGTGGAAAAGGAAATTCACACTTTAACAGGGTTATGACAGCAATTTCTCCAGATATTTATGGACTTTACAATGAGTAAATATACATCAAAGCTCTCCACCTAAAGGGTGGGTCGGCTGGGAGTTTGTGGGGCGAGAACTGAATAGAGAAGGACATTTAATGCCTTGCTGTGCACATGAAGAGCACAGACTTGATAAAGAAAGCCCTTAAGGAAGGACATAAATTCTGGAAGTCGAAGCTCAGGAAATCATGTCCTAAAATAGAAGCAACCAAAGGGAAGTGGTGGACATCTAGAGAATCTGTGTATGGTAGCAAGAATCCAGAGGCGGGTAAGGGGTGAGGGGCAGCACGCCCATCCCTTGCTCCTTCCCCTCTTCAACGAGAGAGGGTGTGCTCTAATTTGTTTCCTATATTGAGTTTCCAAGTAAGAAATTTCTTGAACACTTTTTATTCCCAAGAAAAAACAAGGAGTTAGAATTATTGGTCTAGGTGATCTCCAACTCCCTTCTAATCTCAACATTTTCTCACTGTATTGTTGATTACTGTAAAATTCCTAATGATGTAACAAAAAGAACGTAAAATAGAGAAAGGAGACATGTTGATTAGATACCTATTTCATATTATTTTGGGGCGATCATAAATATCTATATTCATTGTATACATACTGTATTCCTTTTTTATTGTTTTCCTTCTTTCAACCCTTCATTCACATTCACTTTGTTGCTCAGTGGTGGAGCCATTTGAACCTTAAAACAATTGGAATAATTTAAAGTGGGCACTGTGTCTGCCTGTCTACCAGTCGGAGAGCAAATATTTGCTGACATTGTAGACCTGCAGGCTATCAGAACTGAAATTGATATTGAGAGCCTTCCCGTAAAGATCATGTCTATAAGGAGAGAGAGTCACACTTCCTACAAGACCTCAGGGTGAATATGAACCACACATTCCCCTGCCTACCTATCGATTTTCAGTCCAGATCACATGAGAAATCTCAAAACCCCAATCTATGAAATTTAGTTTAAAATTGGCCAGAACGCATAGTGCCACGTAATACTACAGATTAACTCAAATGAGATTAAAATTCATTGCTTTGTTGATTATTATAAATGGAGATTCTGTGCCAGGAGTATTTCAGATTGCGCTCTGATTCAGGGCTTCCTTTTTCAGTGAAATACAGTTTTGTTTTGTTTTGTTTTTTTATGGTATCTCTACTTCTCCAGAGTCAATATCATTCTAAAGTGACAAAAGAAAGTTAATTTTTTCTTGCAAGTTGACTGTCCCAACACAATAGGCCTTCCTATATCCTTGTTCACACACGTGAGAATAGTGTGTGAATACTATTTAGAATAGTATTTCATATTTTCTCAGTTGCCAAACCAAAGTTCCGGGCCTCATTTAGGTTGTGAACTAACTTAGGTTTCATACCCACTCTGACTATGACCAGGGTTTAGACCTCAGGTCACTCAGAGCCTACAGTCTGGAAGTGGGAATCTATTCCATACAAATGTTATGGATGCTACAGAGAAGTAGGAGTGGAACAGATTCCAGGTTAGCCCATAAATATCTGCTATACAACCTCATAATATGAAGCAAGCCCACATCTCAAAAGGACTGTTTCTCCGGAAGACTTCCATGTGAGACATTCACCTTCCCCTCAAATTAGACAAATTATGGAGTTTGATTTTTTAGACACAGCCCTCCATCCCATTGTGTCCTTGGAAAATCTGCCCTGCCAAAAATCTACAACCACAGGCAACAGCAGGAAGAACCAGATGTTCCACCTGGTTTGTTCAGAGGTTGAGGAAAATGGCATCTCCTCTTTGGCAGAATAAAGGAAAAGTGTGGGAGAGGTTATGAGACCCTCTGCCACTCCTTCCACAGAGTGTTTACAAATGAAATATTTTGACATAAATGCCAATATATGATAGCAAATAAATGGTCCAAATACATATACACATCCCCATGCCTTGACATCTTGGTCATACAGCTACTATACCAGGGATGACGAGAACTTTTTAATTGACTGAAATAACCCTTCATTTCTGGCAGATAGCGGATGTAAAGATAAATTAAGTATACCTTTAGAAAAATGAAAAACGTCTTGAACACCTGAAATTGAATGTCACACATTATTTCAATCAGGTCATCTTCTGTCTTGTCTTATATAATTTGGTAGTAAAAACATAAAATCTACCCTCTTGAAAAGTGGATACCCTTTTCAATGTGTATAGCATGATATCATTAACTACATGCACATTGTTGTAAAGCAGATATGTAGAATTTTTTCATCTTGCATGACAGAAATTCGAAACCCATTAAAAACCATTTAAAATATATACCACATTTTCTTTACCTACTCATTTGTCAATGGACAATTAGATCACTCCCACCTCTTGGCTACTGTGGATTGTGCTGAAATAAACATGAGTGCAAATATCTCTTTGAGATTCTGGTTTTATATTACTTTTTAGTTTTTAAAAATATCAGTCTTCTTTATTTTAGTTGACCAAAGCTTGATTTTATTTACTTTCATTAATGTTTGATTTGTTTAAAATGCTATATGTTTCAGACAATTTTAATTCTTTCAAATATATAAGCAGAAGTGGAATTGCTGGGTATATGGTAGTTCTATTTTTAATTTTTGTGATATTTCTGCATTGTTTTCTATAGTAGTTGCACCATATCTTACATTTCCATCAAAAATGTACATAAGCACTCTAATATCTCAATTTCCTCGGAATTGCTGGGTATATGGTAGTTCTATTTTTAATTTTTGTGATATTTCTTCATTGTTTTCTATAGTAGTTGCACCATATCTTACATTTCCATCAAAAATGTACATAAGCACTCTAATATCTCCATTTCCTCATCGACGCATGTTAATTTGGGAGTTTTATGTTTGTTTATTTATTTACCTTGTTGTTATTTTTATAATAACTATCCTAACAAGTATGTAATGATATCTCACTGTGGTTTTGATTTACATTTCCCTGATGATTTGTGATATTGAGCATTTGTTCATGTATTTGTTAACCATTTGTATGTCTTTGGAGAAATGTCTCTTAAAATCCATTACCAATTTTTAAAATTGGGTGGTTGTTGTTATTAATATGATTTCAACTGAGTTTTAGAAAATCCTATATTTTGGACATAAAACTTTTACCATTATTTTTTCCCACTCTGTAAGTTACCTTTTCATTTTGCTGATTGTTCATTTTTCTGTTTAGAAACATTTTAGTTCAATGTAGTTCCACTTATCTACTTTTTGCCTGTGCATTGCTGTCATATCTAATAAATCATTGCCAAGACCAAAGTTATGAAAATTTTCCCTTTTGTTTTCTTCTAAGAGTTTTATATTTCTTTTTTAAAAAATAATCTATAAGCTTTTTTAAAGGAAAGGTAAAGGCAGGAAGAAAAAGGAGAAAGAAAAATCTTTATTTTATCATTTTTTTATTTAGTTGTTCACACTGGCTGTCCCCCTGCCTCTCCACCCTGGACCCAGGACTTGAACCCAGGGATATGTGTCTTGCTTCTTTGGAGGAGACTGACCAAACCACTGCACCACCAGGCGATGCCAAGTTTTATGTTTCTTATGTTTAACATAAAAATTTAATTCATAAACTCATAAAATTTCTTATGTTTTAACTCATTTTGAAGTTGTTTTTGTAGGATAATAAGAATTTAAACTCATTCTTTTGTATATGAATTTGTTGAAAAGACTATTTTTGTCTATTGTATAGTCTTAGCACCCATATCAAAGATCTGTTGACCTTCTATGTGTGAGTTTATTTCTGAATTCTCTCTGTGTATATGTATAACATATATCATACATACATGTGTATGTGTGTGTTTATTTTCTTGATTTTCTTCACAGATTTTTTTTGTCCTGCTTTTACAGAATATGCCTCGTGCCAGAAAATGAAGCCTTTCAAGAGACCTTTCAATGAATCCTATGGTTGAAGTAATTTGAAGACTCCAGCCTCTCCACTGAGAAAATTATCTAACCTTTACTTCTGTGTTCCTCAAAATGCCCTCCAATCAGCAATGACTTCCTAATGTCCCAAGTTTCTTATTATGAAATAAAACCGATCACTGCTATCTGGGTGGAGGGTTCAAGAGTTTTGTAAGGTGACTTGTAAATTTTTTCACAATTCAGTCTTTGCTTTAGTCCCTTTCATTTTAAAAACTTTATTCAAATTTTGTGGAACTGATTTTCTTCTAAGTTGCCACTTTAAAACAAAAAAATCAAAGATGTCACGGCTTGCTACAACCATGGTGCTTTGTCCCTTGTGGTCACAGTAACACAGCAAACCTCAAAAATCTCAGTCCTCTCCTAAAAGATTGTATTTTCTTTTTTCCTTCTGATTTGTCTTGGGAACTGAGTTTAAAAATGACTCTGTGTTGCCTCAGTTGAGCATTTGTACTTCTGCCAGTCTTGTTACTCCTCTGGGTGTGAAACAATCTCACCAGGAGTGGGTCATGCCTGAAAGCCTACCTGGGCAGGAGCAAAGGCTGACAGGACCACAAGAAAAGTAGGGGTGTGTTTGAAAATCTGCTCCTGGCTTGTCGACAGGGTAAGGGCAAGCCAGTGCACAGTCAGAGACAGCTGAGTAGAGGGCCATTGGATACAGACTGCAGTGCCAGCCCTGGGCTTTCAGAAAAGAGTCGGCTCAGGACAGTATTACCCTTTTTCCCTGACACCAAAGTGCTGGCCTAGAATGACTCAAGAAGACAGACACTACATCAACCCTCCTTCTTGTAGTCTTTAAATTAAAGCAAAAATGTACATGTAATGATAACAAAAATGCTCACTTCTATTTTCAAAAGTAGCTTATGAAATTTAAACAAATGTAAAACTGCAGAGGAAAATACAATAATACTAATAAAGTAAGTACAATCTGATCATTCAAAATCTTATTATTCAGTGATCAGCACGTGTGATATTTTGGTAGATTGTCTGCCTAGCTTGTTTTACCTTTTGAATGCTATATATACGTGGAGTAATAAAATTGTTTCATGACCAACTTTCTTTTTTCACATAATACTATCCAGGAAACATTTACCTAAGTCATAAATCACCTTTATTAATATATTAGCCTGATAGTCTTTCATTACTCAATGCAATGAGTTTTATTTCCTTTTCGAGTGATTTAAACCTTCAGTTTTCTTATCTGCTTAATGAAATAGTGCAGGTATTTTGGAAATTCCTCAAAATTAGCAGAAGACCACCTGCGACAGTAATCACTCAGGATGTGTGACGTCTGTTTCTTCTATGACTACTAGCGCTTATTTAACCTTTCCCTAAGCTGAGATTTCCAATGCTTTCTTTTAATTTCATAATGGTTTTATTAGTACAACTCAGCCATTGTTTCCTAAGGACGAATAATTAAAAGTAAACTTCTCAGGTCAAGATTTACAGCATCAAAGATTGCAATTGGAAATTTCCTGAGTCTTTTTGTTGGTCGGTGATTATGGCCTTAACACTCCATGGGTGAACACATGCGGAGGATGAGGCTGTCCATGTCCCTGTGCAAGGAAGTTAACAGGGGACTCAAGTGGATATGGAAAATATTGGCTGCTAGAAAGCCATGTCTTTGTTTAATATATATAAAACAGCAACCAAAATATACTTCCTCTAATATTATTAGGAAGGCTTAGCTGTGGCACTGCTAAGACAAGTTGAGAGAAAAGGAAGAAAACATATATTTGACTTGTGTACATTGGCATACGCATCTGAGCAGAAAGCATCCTCTATCAAGAGAAGCAGCCTCATTTCAGGTCCCACTGCTTTCTATTTCTGTACAGACATCAGATGAAGTGAGAGGAGAGGCAAGCACCGATTGCTGGATCTGTGCATGGTTCTGGAATGAAGTTATGAGATAGACCTCTAAGAATCCTTATGCGAGAATAAAGAGGAAATTCAATGAGATGAAAACCTGTTTGTAAATGTTAGCATTGAGCAAACTGACAGGGAAATGGCAAGAATGATCAAAGACCTTTCACTGAAGAGCTGGAGCTGTTGAGAGCAGGGAGGTGCCTTTTATATTCTGGAAGGTCTGGGAGGTTTAAGTGGAGTTAGATCTTAGAGGATGAGTAAAATTTGAATTTGTGTAGATGAGGGCAGTGTACTTCAGATCAAGAGAAATGAATGAAAACAGGAAAAGTGAATCATGGTGGCATGTATGGAAAACAGTCAAGTGCTCAGCATAGAGAAAGGGGAGGGTGTGGACAAAGATAATAATAACCACCCTTTACTGAGCTCTCACTGTGGGATAGTTCTCCTTAGAGGATCTGATGTGTTACACATTTTTTTAACTCTATAGCAGATCATATCACGCTAATTTTACAGATTGAGACAGTAGAAACACACAGAGGAGTCTCTCATTTGGAGCTGCGCTCCTGGGACATTAATTTGGCTTCTGTGTGTGCAGCATGGGGTGTAATGGAGGAAAGCTGGAAATGGAGACCTCTGCTTTGTTAGGGGCCTGACAGTAGTCCAGATGATGGCCAGTGAAGATCGGACTTATAAAACCAGAAAGGATGTATGCAGTACATGTGTGCAAAGAACAAATGTAGAGGATTAATAAATGGATTACATGAGAAAGATAAGGCAAATCTAATGCTGAGACTGCAACCCTGACTGACTGGGCTGATGGGGACTCCAAGAACACAGAGAATTTGGGGCCTTGGGAGGACTAGTGATGGATTTGTTTTAGACAGTACAAGGTTTTCAAACCAACCAGTGGTAAATTCCCAAGAGATGATGGGAAATGGGAGGCTAGAATCCAAGAGACAGAAATTTGGGAGTAAAGATGAAATAAGAGTTAATAATAGGCCACTCTCTGGATATACTTCATAAAACCGGCCACTCCATAAAGCCGCATCACAGAGGCATAACAGGACGACGAAACTGCCTGATTCTGAAGTTTCAGGGTTATTTAAAATTTATAGCATTGTGTTCTTCAGCTCAAAATTATGTTTGGTAAAGATTAATTAAGCAAAAATAGCTGTTCAAATTATTCATCTTACTTTTGGGGAAAGTTAGTTTAGAATAATGGAGTGTGTGTGTGCGTGCAGCATGTGTGTGTGTGTGTGTGTGTGTGTGTGTGTGTGTGGTTTTCTCGGTGAACAAAGAGAATAAAAACAGTTTTCATGATCCGTCCTTCAAACCTGGATAGCTGGTAGCATTTTCCCCTCTTAATGTTCACATGTAAATGGCTTCCTTTCTAATCAAAAGCATAAATCGTCATTGTGCTTGCTTTCTAGGGCTTCTGCCTTTTGTCAAATTAACAGCTTTGGAAAGAAACACATATTTTCAGCTGACCTACAATGGGACCTAAAATTTCTTCCCCAAACTGTTCTCGGGCATTTTAGGCATGGAGGAGAAAGGACAGGCTTTTGGAATCTGCTGTGTGTGGCCCGGATCCCGGGCTCCGGCCCTAAGCAGTTAATCGCTCTACCTCACAGGGACCGCTTTTGGCTAATGAATCCTTAGCTCTGAGTTTTCCCTCTTCCTAATGAGTGCTAATAAAATGCATTTAACTCCACTAATGCAACAAAAACTCAGCACTATTTCATTGTATCTACTTAATAAGAACCTCTTTTAATATCAAATTACAGCCTGCTCAGCCAAAGCATTATGCTGGGGGAAGTAGGGTAGAAGGACGGGAGTATCGAGTGCTGTAATTTGGACATTCCTCCCTAATATGCCTGCAGTCTTAGGCGATTGCTTAATTCATTTAGCCGAGCTAGTCTGATCCTCCTGCCAACTGTTTTGTAAAATTTACTGCAATGCTAGGCAACCAATCCCACCACACAAGCCAGAAATATAGTATTGCTTTTCCTGGGACCAACTACTAACAGTTGTTCAGAGACAGGCAGCAGGCAGTGGAGCAGATACTGTTACAAAAAGGAAGAAGTTTTGGATGTGTCTCAGTGCATAAAATAGTTACAGCACATCCAATTTTTATTAATCACATTTTTCTTTTCATTGTTTGCGGTCTTATTTCAGAAGCAATTTATCTTTATTTCAGATCTATCATTAACGAGCCATAATGTCTAGTCTCCTTTTTATCTGAGCTGTGAGCTTCTCTGCCTTCTTCTGAACAGGCTCCTCTCTTGTCATTCACTCATATCTATTAAAAACTTGCCGTTGGAAGTAAGGAATCATTTTGTAATCTGAATCATCATTGTTTGACTTTCTTAATTTTAATTTCTTGTATACTGGGCCTTCTTTAAGGGAAATATCTCTGTGGGTTCATTACCTGTGATGTAGAGATCATAACCTGTATTTGTGCTCTCTCCATAAAATTCAATGAGCTGCTTCCTTAGGGAGATCACATTGGGAAATATTTTTATCTTTGTTGTTTCTTAAGGTGCAAGATTCTATTCACTTTGATAGTGTCCTTGGTAGACACCATTCCCTTGGTTTTTTTAAAGACATTACAAAGAATTGTGGATTTAAGAAAGGAAAGAAGTTTTCCTGAGTCAGAGAGGAGATCTTTCTTCCATTTTTTTAATTTATTCAGAAAAATCCATTGTTATCTATTGGTATGAAAAACAGTTTATACATTGTTTAAGAAAGTGTCCATGTAAAAGAGTAAAAGTTGCAATGGTCGCCTGATAACAAAACTGGGTGAAGATCTCAGGCATCCATTGCGGAGTTGTTTTGTAGAGGTTGTCCAGGAATTAAGACTAGCAACTTGCTGTTATTTTCTGATAAATTCTTTGAATTAATATTTGATCCTAGCCAGTTAAAAACCATAGCTGTGTTGCTGTCCCTCCACCCTTGCCCCTCCTTGGTAGATGAAGAGAGGATCCTGGAACCTTTCAGACACAGACACAAGATGTTATCACCAGTATTCTGGGTCCCAAAGTATCCTGACATCCCTGAAGAATAAATTCATATATCCACCTAAACAAGAAGTGTGTCTCTGCTCAAAAATAAACCTGGATGAGAAAAACACCACAGCTTTTTGTACATCAGGTAATAAATGGAAGGTTTTTTTTTTTCATTTAAATCCATATTTACATTGAGAATAGAGAACTAATTTCAAAAGAAAGTGGTATATGACTTCTGATGATTGTATAAAATAAGTCCATGTTGAAAGAATAACTATATAGGGGTTTTTTTGTGATCATGAATAGTAATGTGAACACATGTCCCATATAATTAATTTTTCTTTTTTTGAAGCAATTTCATTGTAGATCATTTATTTATAAACAATGCTAAATCCTTTTACATTAGGTCTCAACTAACTTTCGTTCCATTGTATTGGTAGAGGAATGCTTGTTTCTAAGTAGCATTGTGGGTCAAGCTAGTGATGTACAGAAGTTAATGAAAAATTAACCCCTGTGAAAGCAAAACAGATAATTGGTTTTCCTTAAATGAGCAAACAAAACCTTTGAAGCATACCCTTCTGGAAAGCTAAACTTTTTCGAAGAGAAGGGAAGACTTAGCCTTTGTCTAAATGAAGTCATTGCCAGAAATGACTTAGATGAACCGGTTTATGGGGAAAGATTTTGCTCTCTGAGATACTGTCCTATTAAACTCGTGTAACTGTGAGAAGGAGCTCAATTACTTCAGCGAAGAAACTAAAAACGGAAGAGGTTTATTACATCCCTAATGGGCCAAGTCTTCTAAAGGTATCTGAGCCTCTGTGCTCCTAAAATAAAGTGCAGCACTTACCAGAGCAGCCTTGGCTAGAATTGAATATGCTACTTCATTTTCTCTAGCTCACACAGTCTGACAGTGCTTTTTTTAAAGAGCCAACTCTCTGGTGGGATTGTAGGAAAGAGGCCTGAAATCTTTTGCAATTCTAAACTTTGAAGGGTTTGGGAAAGGATATCTTGTTTATATTTTTAAAAAGGGGCATGCTGGGGAATCATGTAGGCTTATTTTAACAGTCATTCCTTTGAGCATTAGCTCATTTTATTTCTTACATTTGTAAGTATCACCACCCATGATGGTGTGATGGGGACATTCATCCTCAGCTGATTCTGCTCACTCTTCCCCCTCGACAAGACAGCCAATGGGTCTAGAATATTTTCTTCCATTTTCCCTCAAATCCATTTTCTTATGCTTCCTCCCACCTCAAGATAGTATAATTGAGGTAACTTTTAAACCACGATGTCTACCATTTTAAGTATAGAGTTTGATGGATTTTAGTAGCATCACGCATTTATTTGTGCAGCAACGCGTGCAATACGGATTAGAACACTTCCCTAAAAACCAAAGTTTGATTGCGTTCATTTGAAGTCAATGCCCACTCACCATTTTTGACAAGGACTTGTCTGTTTTCTGTGTCTTTGAGTCACCTTTCCTGGACATTTCATGTAAATGGAATCCTACAATGTGTGGTCTTTTGCATCTGTCTTCTTTCACTTAGCACAATGTTTTGGAGGTTCATCCATGTTTCTGCCTATGTCAATACCCTGCTCACTTAATTACTGAGTAATATTCTGTTGTATAGGCATAACACATTTATGTATCTAGCTTTCAGTTGATAGACATTTTGGTTGTTTCCATTTTGGGGCTAGTATAAAAATGCTGTATGAACACTTGTACACATGTCTATTTGTGTACATATATATTCATTTCTCTTGGGAGATATCTGGGAATGGAATTGCTGGGACATATGTGGTATGTGTCTAACTTTTTAAGAGACTGTCAAGTTGTTTTCTAGAGTGACTGTATCATTTAATATTCCCACCAACATTGTGTGAGGTTCCAGTTTTCTGCATCCTCACCAAGACTTGGTCTTGTTAGCCTTTTCTGATTTTCACCAATAGAATGGGTATGTAATGTGGTATCTCATTGTATTCCACTTATTTGCATTTTCCTAAGGATGAGTGATATTGAACACCCCTTTTCTTAATTGATTCCTTCTATCTTAGCTCTGAAATTTCAATCCTCCTGACTTTCTACTTAAATTACTGCAGGTGATGAGTGACATCATGTTTATTGGTTTTCTTTACCCAGAACACTTACCTTTGCCTTTATTGCAATCATAGGCCTTTTTTTCCTGTGGAGACCTTATTTCACAGAATTAAAGTATAGCTGGTCTCGCTCCTTTCATTCACAGTGTTATGGGAACCAGGCCTGGTTAACTGGAAAACAATCTTTCCAGAATAAACCGATCGGTTTAAAATGGGAGTTAATATATTTTCTCAGGCAGAAACCTGGCAAATACAACCAACCAGATATTCTAATCTTTTAGTTGCAAATATTTAAAACCAAGTGATGTGAGGAACTTTGACATTGTGTGTGGGTACACAAGTCTGCACACAACATACTCTAACAGCCTCCTTGACTATAAAACTCCACTATGGACAAGATGAAAATGTCTCTTCACACGCATACACTCTCAAAAAATGATTTTGCTGTCTCTTATTTTATTGCTTTGCCCTCCCCGTATCTTCCCCTCTTGCCCTAGTCTAGCTAGAGCTTCACTTTGGAGTGGAAAGGGTCATTTTCCTAGTTGTACTTGAAAAATGCCTGAAACACTGAGATTCTATATAGTGAGCAGTTAATCTGAGTTTATTAACCCCTTATTAGCCTTATAATTTTAGACATGGCATGCACTCTTTCTATACCTTCATTTTGGCATCAGTAAATTAGAGTTAGTAATAGTTTCCATATCACACATTTGTTATGATAAGAAAATACATTATACATATTATGAAGTGCTCAGCCTAGGCACATAGTTAAGTCTTCAGTAAGTCATAAACACTTATTTACATGTGTGCACATAAGTGATGCTAATGACCACCAAGGGTAGCAGAGCTTATTTGGAAAGTCCTGAGAGTTTCTTGTCTTGCTTGGCAATTGACTTTTAGTTTATGGTTATGAAAGAAGAAAATCGTTAATTAAAAATGTAACGGTTTCTACTCAGCAAAAGAAACACATGAGAATAAAAAGGCATCCAACTGAATGGGAAAGGATATTTGCCTTTCACACTTCAGATAAGGGATTAATATCTAATATATACAAAGAACTCATAAAATTAGACAACAAAGTACAAACAATCCACTAAAAAATGGGCTGATTCCCATCAACAGATGAGTGGATAAAGAAGATGTGGCATATATACACAATGAAATACTATGCAGTCATCAAAAAGGGAATGATCCTGTCATTTGCAACAACAGATGGACTTGGAGAGAATTATGCTTAGCGAGATTAGCCAGAAGGAGATGGACAGAAATCGTATAATAGCACTCAATATGATGTGTAAAGAGATAGAAACAAAGGAATGTCATAAATTAAACAATACTAAGAGTGGAGAGAGAGAGTGACAGAGAGACAGAGAGAGAGAGAGAGAAAGCGAGAGAGAGAGAGAGAGAGAGAGAGAGAGAGAGAGAGAGAGAGAGAGAGAGAGAGAAAAAACACTTCTCCAAACAACTGTGGACGGCAAGTCAGGGGATATCAAAGTGACAGGGGGAGGGAAGGGGAAATGGGACGAAAGGAACTAACTGTAAATGAAGGGAGAAAAAAAAGGAGGGGGATTATTGGTAAACCTACTGTGCTATATGAAAATGCAAAAAATACTATTATATATACCTCAAAACAAGCTAATGTCAAAATGCAAAATCCCCTCAAATATAATAAAAATAAAATTTAAAAAGAGTAGTGGTTTCAGATAATCTAATTCAGTTTTTGGTGTTAATTATTGCTCTCAAGAATTCTCTTCTCCAGGACACCATGGTGGAGCAATAGATTAGTCAACTCCCTTCTGCTAAGAGGTAAATCACATATCCCAAGGACCCAGACTCAAGACTTGGGCCTGGGATGAAAATCAGTATGAACAACTAAATAAATAAAATAAAGTGCTTCTTTCTCCTCTTTCTTCCTGCCTAACCTGTCTCTGCTCACCTTCATTCCTGCCTGTACTTTTCCTTAAAAAAAAAAAGGAATTCTCTAATTTTCTTCTCCACACCAGACCATTCTTCATTATAGTAACAGCTAAAAATAGTCAACTTTAAATACAATTCAATTAATAGCTTTTAGCTAACCCTTCCATGTTTTATTAGTGAATCTTTCTTCTAATGAAATAGGAAAAACGACAATAAAATATTCAAAACAACTTCCCTTTAACAAAAGTCAAAAACTTGAAACAAATGAAGTCACTTTCACCACCCCCCAAAAAGTTAAATGGTCACCATTATTTTATAAAAGTTCTTTCCTTCCTTCACACACACACACATACACACACACACAAACACACACGAGTTCATCACAAGTGAGGCATACAATGTTTTATATTTATTTATTTTATATATTTATAAATTTACTTTCCAGAAGTTTTGAATCTAGTAGGGAAATGCATGTATGTGTGTGCGTACTCAATGTGTACACACACACATACACACATATAGGGAAAAAAATAGCATGTTTCAAATGAGTGATATGGAGAAAATACGACGGAAGTCTAATGAAAAAGAACCTGTTTTGGTGTGATGATGAGAGGCTTCACAGAAGTTAAATTTTGCGAAGGTCTTTCAAGAGGATATGAAGAAATGTCAAATAGGCCCATTTTACCATGGGAAATAGTGTGGGTGGTCAGGGTGGAAAATATTTGGCGAGAGTTCTTATGGTCAAATAGATTTGCTCAAAATAATTTCTCATATATATGAAGCTTAGGCTATTGAAACTATTAACAAAATATGTGCTTTACAGTCATTTCTCCAACTGCACATAGAATTTTGCACACATCTTCCCACACAGTCTCAGAATTGTCCATTTTTTGATGTAGAACACATAGTTCTTTTATCCAGAGATGGCAACTTATCAGATGGACCTAACCAATCATCATATCTACTGCTCACCACCAATAACCAGTAAGCTTCGTGATTAATGTATTAATCAAAGGAAAGTCATTAACCTTTTATAGGACTAAGAGTTACTTGAAGAGACCCTACGTCTCCATTTTTAGTAAAAAGATGTATCTATGTTGAAGTGAGTTGAATGATTCCAAATGGATTTAATATTTGGGAGAAAAAAGCAAATTTTATTCTCATCTAGAGGTGGGTCCTTTGGACTGCTCAAGGGTTTTTCCTCCAACAATTCTGCCCTCTACCTCCTCCCTCTATTCAGAGGGAGGGATCATTGCTATTGGCTTACAATAGCAATTATTAATTCCTCATCTTAAAATACTGACTCAGCTCCTAAATGCAACAAAACCCCTCTAAGAGTTACTGTTCATATTGACTGTCTCCGTCTTTTCATTCAGCAATTAAAGCTCTACCCACAACTTTCCATGAAGGTATCTTTTCAAGGTCACAAATGAACTCTTTATTTCCAAATTCAATGGTCAGTTATTATTGATTGCATCTAACCTAGCCTATTGGCACCTTTGAGATGTTTGATTACTTCCGCCTTTTATACTTTCTCTGCTTCCAAAACAGCATACTCATGGCTTTCCTCTTATCTTCTGAAGATTTCTTCTCAGTCTCCTTCACTAGTATATCATCTTTCCCTTTACTTCTTCTTGACCTCTACTTTGAGATCAACCTTTGGAACTCTTCTCTATTTTATTAAAATTTTCATTCACCCCTTTGGTGACCTCATCTAATCATATGATATAGATACTATCTGTACATTGATGACTCTTAAATGTATATCACAAGTCAAACTTCACTCTTTAACTCGTGATGGGATATGCAATGACCTATTTGCCATCCCCATTGGGATGTCTCATTGACCTTTCAAGATCAAGATATTCAAACCAAACTCCAGGGCTTTTCACAATGCTTGCTCTTCCTGAAACCTTCCTCATCCAGTGTCTCAGGATAAAAATCTTGGCATTAGTCTTCATTTGTGTCCTTTTCTTAAGCCCTCTTCCTCCTTTTCAAAAGTTCATGACAGCTGTACATTCAAACTAGAACAAATTTCTACCACTTCTTGCCTCCACTCTTGCTACCTGATTCTGGGTCATCAATATCTCTGACCTGGATTGTTGCAATAGCCTTTTGGATGAGCTCTGTGCTTCCAATCTTGTCTCTCTACAATCAGTCTTTCCAATATAATCAGCCCTCATAAGATAAGTCAGATCATATCTGCTCGGAATTTTCCAATGACTTTCAATTTCACTTGGAGTAAAAATTGAGTCCTTACGTGAGTTTGTAATGTCCTATAATGTCTAACCATGGTTAGTTCTTTTACATTATATTTACTGTGCTTCCTTGTTACTCTATCCCTGCCACACTAACTTATTTCCTGTCTCTGAGCCAACAAGCCTTTACATGATGGTCCCCTTGACCAATTGTCCCCAAATATCCCTACTTATTCTTCCATGTCCTTCACATGCTCATTCAAATATTATCCTCCTACGGAGACTCACTCTGAGTATCTTAACTAAAATTGCAGCCTGATCCTCCTCCACTTCCTTATTCTGATTTTATTTCATTTTTATTTCAAATTGCTTTTCTTTTCTAGAGTTCTGTGTCACTTGCTTATTTTTCCTATTTAAGGTTTACTTCCATTTTTTCTAACCAGGCTGTGTAAGTACCCTAGAGCTTTTAATTTTTAGTGGGTAAGAGTAGGGGTCTGTGTCATTTCTTGATATATTGTAGGAATCTGCTGCAGAGTTGGTACTCAATAGATACCTGTGGATTGAAAGCATTTTATTTCCAAGCCCTGGATTATCATATTTTTTTGTACTTTGTCTTAATGTCCAAGGTTGACTGCTTTAAAAATGACAGAGACATATGTTTCTTTATATGGAGAAGTTGGCGTGGCAACCTGCAGAGACACTTGAATGCTCTTGAACAAATCAACTCTCTTCAGTTTGCTGCTCTTTTGTGTTCCTCTCAGTTACAGAAGAACCCTGCCAGGTGGTCCTGAGAAGTAACAGGGATCCAGCAGTCAGTGCAAAAGGGCTGTTTTCAATGATTATTAAATAAATGGTTGCTGAGACCATAAAGAAATGGTGAAGAAATAGAATGCCCTTTCTCTAAATTCAATACAGATAACTAAAACTTGATATGAAAGCTGTGTATATAATTAAAACTTTGTATGATACTTAATAAAATAGCATTTTAACTTTCTCAGTAAAAAATTTAAATCACACTTTTACTTCTTACATGTGTATACAGGATATAACCTGACATAAATACTCATTAGAGACCCAAAGGATTCTCTTCTAAGCTTGGACCAGAACAGACCTGCAACCTCAAAAGGAACATACTGTGCTGCCCCACAGAGACAACTAGAGACCTGTCTTCTTCCTGAACAGCAGTGAGAAGGGACATTTTTCCCTGATTGGTCAGGACAGTGATATTTTAGAGGAGCCCCACTGTAAGCTCTGAAGCACACCATTTTATCTGGGAAAAGAAACCTAATATTTCTAAATAATGATCATCAACATTATAAGACATGACCTTATATTATCTACTTTCACAATGAGGTGCAAATAGTATATGTGTTTACTTCTAGTAAAAGAAAGTCATGTCATTTTCAGAAATGCAACAAAAAGAGGTTTCACTGAAGCCAGAGAAATAGGTCTGCACACAGGGAGGATGGGGCTTCCTCTGCACTGAGAGCTGGTAGTGAAGATTCCAAAGAGCTGCGCATATCTATTAAAGATAAGGCTTGGCATCCATAGCACTGATGTACTGCCCTGTAGCAAAACAAACCTCTTCACAAAGGAACTTTAGAAAATGATTTTTCTGATTGGACAAATGTAGTTTTTAATTAATTATTTACATATTTTCACCTTGAGTCAAGATCATGTTAAAATTGTTTTACTTCCTCATGAACAAATAGTCTCTAAATAGTGAGAAAGAGGGGGAGCGGAGTGGAGGAAGTAGGGAGGATGTGTACTTTGGGGAATGAAGTTGCTCTTGATCCTGGGAGATGACTTCCAACGTAGTCATTAGCCTGGTGTTGCCATTTTCTTTCAACATTGAGGACAGGGACTTTCCTAAATTCTAGAAATCTCTGAGATTGTGCCTGTCTCTGTAGTTTAACTGGTAAGAGAGCGTAAGACTCAGATGATCACTTTTTACCTATAGCAGCAGACTTTCACTTGGGGACAGGTATTAGAAAGGAAGAGAATTTCACATGGAGGTGCAAATAGTATATGAATTCCTATAAACAAGAATTCCTATAGATCACCATCTCCTGCTACTCAATGTGAGGCATTCTTTTTCTCAGTGAGACTCAGTACATTGAGTACCATGGGACAGTTATTTTAATTTACCCTTTTTCTGATATTTCCATTGCTCTGTATAACTGAGCACAAAAATTCTCAATTTGTCATCTTTTCTTTCCTTTCCTTTTTTTTTTTTTTAAAGGGAAGGTGTAGGTAAGAATGAAGGCTAGTAGGCAGCAAGCAAGCAGGAAGAGAGAGGAGGAAGACGTATTCTATTTATATTTTTATTTAGTTGTTCACACTGGTTGTTTCCCCCTAGATCCAGGATTTAAACTCAGGTGTCTGACCTCACTGCCAGTTTGTCATGCTTCCTGAAGCACTTTTCTCCTCACTCACTTATTCCTCCAGATACAGTCTTCCACAAAGTGGGTGTTTTGTGTTCTCACTCAGGGGGAGATTCCTTGTCCTTAGCATCATTGGAAGCTGAAGATACTGAGCTGACTCATTCCAACAACAATGAGCCAATAATCCACAAATATATTTATCTAATCACTTTTCCCTACTATGAACTTCTTGTGAAAAATTCATGATGACTTAACATGGTGAATTGCTTTACTGCGTGCGTTCACGGAAAAATACTTGGCCAATCAACCTTAACTAAGCCTTACTTCTTCTCAGAAGGACTTTTGTTGTGTTCTGGGAGAAGGAATTTGCCTTAATAATGTAAATAAATTATTTCCAACAAACAAGAATTCAGTATTACAATGTGGCATCAGAATTTCAGGTAGTTTCCAAAATCAGTGAAAAGTATTTTTCAAATTCTTTATCAAGCTTTTGAAGTCATATATTTTTTTCTTCTTTAGAAAGTACTCAATTCTCCCCTATGCTCCATTCCCTTCTCTTCCTTAAAAAAAAAGTAAAAAATCACCTAATACTTGAGGTATGATTGACACATGAGCTGTGGATATTCAGTGTGTGTAACTTGGTTAAGTTTGGAGGTAAGTAAATATCCATGAAATCATTACCACCATCAAGCAATAAAGCCTTAGACATACCCATTACCTCCCAAAGTTTCTCCTGCCCTTTTATTATTACTTTTTATGTGATAAGAACACTTAGAATAAGGTTGCTAGCAAATTTTAAGTATCATTTCACAATTGATAGCTACATTCACTGTGCCTCATAACAGCTCTCTAGAGCTTACGCACCTTATAACTGAAACTTTGTACCCTGGAATATCACTTTCTATTTACTCCTCCTCTAGCCCCTAGCAACCAACATCCTATTCTTTGCTTTTATGAGTTTGACTTACTCAATTTTTAAGAATAATTTTTATTGAATTAATTTTGCATTATAACATTGTTTCAGTGTGCACTATTATAAATCAATATCTGTAGATAACTACATTAAGTTCACCACTAAAATTTCAATTCTTTCCTTCACCATCCAATGGACTTCTTTTACCCCGTTTACACACCCCACTTCTCCTTTCCCTTGTGGAGACTACTAATGTGATCTTCTAGTGAATCTGACTCTGTTAAAGTCCACATATAAGTAAGAATATTCAGTATTTGTCTTTCTGCATGTGTCCATGTGTCTGACTAATTTCACTTAACATCATGTTTCAGGTTCCTTCACCTTGTCACAAATTTCAGGATTTTTCTTTTCTGAGTCTGAATAGTATTCAAATATATACTCACTCACATAGATCGAGTCCTATAAATACTTGTTATAGCAATTATATACCAATAATTATTTTACTGTCCTAAATAAGCAAATGTTTCTTGAGTTATTCAACACACATTGTCATTTAAATGTCACCTGTGTTTTAACACAAATAGGTTATTAATATCCCAAAAGAAGCTTATAGCTATTAGGTCTCTCATCTCAATCTCTAGTATAATGGCTTCTCTTCAATAAATAATTTTATTCTATTTGTTAATTACATGTCATTGTTTAAAACATCAGTAAAGTCTCAGGAGGATAGAAATAGTACTTGCTTTTAAGAGAATTGTGATAGAGAAATCTCTGATGAGTTGTAAAAGTAGATTTGGATAAAACTGTAGAGAGTGATTAATTGATTTTTGGAGTGAAAACATTTGTTCATTCATTTGACAGATATTTTTTGATCTCCCTCGATAACCAAATTACTATTTTAGATCCTAAATTTACAAAAATAAAAACAAAATCAGTCCTTGTAGAAAGGGAGGCAGGCAATTAATTAACAAAAAGACAAATGAGATAATTTCAGAGTGGTAAATAATATAAAGAAAACAAAACAAGAAATAATGTAGAGAGAATTTAGGGAACATGGAAAGACTATGGAAGACCTGATTTCACATAACTTAAATGCATGTTGCTAAAGAGTACTCATCACACACACACACAAAAGGAAAAATAAGGATGCATGGATACATATTATACTATGGAAATTTTGCTATGAGAAGAAGAGTAATGTGTTGGGAGCAATAAGAATGAGATCCGGAGGGAATAAACTAATAAATGAAAGAACAATGTAAACCAACAAGGTGGGACTTCCGCACACATGACTGCTTCCTGCTCTTCAAGCTGGGGGCATGGCCCTCTGAGTATCCTAGCTCCTTTCTGGAATCATTTGTGTGGCTCCTCTCTCAACATTTGCCTTATAGTTAATGTTCAATGAAAGTCTGCAGAATAACTGGAGCTCAAGTGCTTTACTAAAAAAAATGCTTTTGGAGAACAAAGAATTCTAGGTCCTTTCAAGTGTCAGAGTTTAATTATAGTCTGTCTAGAAGCTGTGTGACCTTGAGTTAATCACTTAACCTCTCTGGACCTCAGTTTTCACACCTGTGAAATGCAGGTGGTAACAAGAACCTCACTGGGTCATCCTTGGGGCTAGAGGAGAGGAGACATGAGAAAAACATTAGTCAATTCCTCCCCATTGCATCCCTGCTAGGGGTTCCATGGGTGAGGATATATAGGGTGGAGGGAAAGGTAAAGCGACCAGAGACCTGGGTGGGAGAAGGTCAGGGAAGGCCCCCAGCACTGTGTCACCATGTCCCCATCATCTCTGTCATGGAACAGGGGTGGGGGTGGGGAGAGGTGGGGAACATGAGCAATGCAGTGGTTATTTATTATTTTCCCCAGTGGGGTAATAAATCAATGTGAGCCTAGTCATTTTAATTAGTCTTCCTTCAGTCAGGGAGTCCAGGCTGCTACTGCTGATAGGAAGCTGAAAAATTACCTGAGAAGCAGTGTCGGAATGAATCTCAGCGTGCTGGCTGCAGAGAGCTAGGTCATAGGCAGGGGTGGGGCACTCCAGGAGATCCCACTTCAGCAATGTAGGTCTTGTTGGCTGTCAGGCTGTTGGGAGGACTATGGGATGAAGCTGAATTGGTCCCTTTCTTTTCTCCCTCTTCTAGACCTATTGTGAGCTGTGGGAAGGTAGGATGGAAAGGTGAGTGAGGGTGAATTTCTGTGGGTGTTTCCACCTAGTCTAAAGTGAGGATGCAGAAATAAAAGGGACAAGAGTTGAGATTTCTGCCCTTAACTATGAAAACTGGTAAACTAAGAAAAGCAAATCAAAGTTCTGTTTTAAAGTTTGCCCACTGGAGTTCCCTCCCTTGGATCACTTTGCATCACAAGGAAGCCTCTTTCTTGAGAGACCTCAGAAGAAGCAAAGCCAGGCCTCTGTACAAAAAAGTTCTCTGGCTTGCTGAGGGTACCCATGATTGTGCCTACTGACTGATACAGGGAGATGAGCCCTCCCAACAGACAGTCCTCTGACCTTTCTGAACTCGGCTTTCTTCCTTAAGCAATGTCTAGAATAGCTACTAACCTCTTCTTGACCAGATTTCACAGCAACTGGGCAATATACAGAAACCTCCTGGAAGAATCTTAATTCTTCTACAAGGGAGTCATTAAACTCTCAGAGTCTTTGCTCCTTGAATGCAATAGAAACAAATATCTCTTCTATCTGCCTCACAGCATCATTTTGAGGACACAGTGGTATATTCTAAACAATAAAGAATAATAGAAGAGCAATGAATTATTACTATTATAAGCATTACTTTTATTGTTATCATTATATTTTTAGCAATAGAAAGCTATTTCTTTATGTTTTTATGGGATTTCCAAATTTGGAAAGGATTTTAAAGATTAACTAGTTCAATTTCTCCTCCAATTCCATTCTCTTTGAACATTTCTTTATGATTGCCCACACTTGCCTGGAAACTTCAGTGATATTGACTGTCTTTCAAAGAAACATGAGACACATCTGAAGAGCTCAGCTATTTCAATGATCACATTGAGTAGATTTCCTTACTTTTAGGACCAGTTATGATTTCTAGAACCTCAGTCTTTTTTTGCCACATGGTACCCATTGTCTATATTAATAAATCTTTTAACATATTGCTAAATCTTCTCTTTCCCCAGAGTCTGAGTTTGTTCAAACACTCCTCTGGTGATAGGGTTTTGGACTTCCTCATGATTCTAATTCGGCAGCTCTAAGAATTACTCTTTTTTAAAGATTATTGAGGTATAATTGACATATAGCATTGTATTGGTTTTAGATAGACTAATAATTTGATATTTATATACATTACAAAGTGAATACTAAAATAAATCTAGTAGACATCCATCTTCATACATCGCTACAATTTTCTTGTGATGAGAACTTTCCCTGAGTTGCATATCCACGAAAGTTATCATCTGTGTGTCCAAAACACCACTGATGTTTTCTCCAGCCAGATTTGCTTGTCTTACTCCAAGCCATTATCTGCATTTTAGTACAAATAAGTTGTCTCTTTGTTTTTGTTTTGATCACCTAAGACCTAGAGTGGTCTTCAATCTAAAATATGCTCCTGTATTTCTTCCTTGAATATTCTTACCCAGGTGTGTCTATCCCTGTTATTCCTATACTCAGACACTCAGGGCAGCCAAGTGTTCTGGAGAAAAGGGGATGAAAGGAAGGTAAGAAAATGGGCAAGCATCGCTCAAGGAGAGAAGATTTCTGGCTTCATGTGCTGAACCTGAATTGTCCTGATTCTCTGGTCTTAAGAAATTTCCCGCATTTCTTCACAGTTCCAACCTCTCCCTCTACAGAATGAGGCTGCTATTACCAACCTCACCAGGTGCTTTTCAGAGCTCAGTGAGATGAGGCTAATCTGTGGATTGAGACCTCAGGAGAGAGTCATCTGACCAGGTCTGAGACGCTGCATCCTGGCATCTTTATATGCTCTAATTTGTCTTACCTCTATATCCTTTACAAAAAGGCGGATTAAATTCATGTTCAAAACGATTCACTCCGTCCCCATAACCCCCACTGGAAGAATGGTATTCCCTGCTCCATCACCTGGAAGCTTGGTTGTGTGAGTTGTTTTGGCTAATGAGCTATTGGAAGCCATGAAGCAGCAAAGTCTTGCAAAATGCCCTTGAGCTTGAGCTTATCTCTTAAACCTCTACAATTTCCAGGAAGGCAGTGCATCCCAGGAGGGAGCAGAGATGAGCCATATCTCCTGAGGTCACTCCAGATCAGCTGAACCCAAAATCTACTGCTGTTCCAGCGAGCCCAGCTGAACCACTAACACTGCGTGGCCAGCTGGCACCACTGGGAGCAAAATGAACACTTGCTGGTGTGTTCCTGAGGTCTCGGTGGTGGTATTCTTCGGTCATTTTTTGACTGTAGTTACCTGAAATAACCAGTAAACTAAGATGTCAAGAACTGATGGGGTCTCATGTTTCCCTCCTCTGAAAGACATGGAAAGCCAATACTTTAATTTGTTCAATAAATATTTAAGTGAGTGCTATCTGCCAGGTGCCTGACAGTCTTTTTCCATTGTGCAGGGCACTCTTGTCTCAGGAAGGCTACTTAGGGCATTATAGAATTGTACTGGAACCCAATTCCTTTGTCTGAACCTTATTCCACACAAAGCAAACACCATCTGTTGTGGGCTTTGAACTGCTTCCTCCCCTGTCATCTCCAGGATCTCTCTGCTTTGTGGACTCTGGATGATACTTTGTGTCCTGAGTTCCCAGGGACAGACCAACCTGAGGATCCTGGAAACTCCAAATAATAATGGGTGAAGTAGACTTTCATTCGATGGAATGTTGTTTCCTTACACTTCCAACTCAGTACCTGAAGTCTGCTCCCATGCCTTTTCCCTGTTCTTAGGCTGTTGTTCCAGAGGAATTTGAGTGATGGGGACTTTTGGAGAGTGGGGGCCACAAGAGAAGCCAATCGGACTTGCTTTCCCTTTTTTGTGATGCCCTGTGGAGTCGGCTGGCAGCGCAGCCAGGATCTCTCCTTTTCTGAAGTCTGGGACTGCAGCGGCACAGAAGAGGGTGCTCTTGTGTAAAGTTGGGGCTGGCTGGCTTCCTGAGAAGAGGTGAAGTTTGCTTGTTGCTTACTGAACAGATGATTCATTGCTTATGATATTTTGTAAATGCAGCCTGCATTAGTGTGAGCCTATTCTGCAACAACAGATTAAATCAAAACCCAAACTGTAAGAAAGTCAAGAAGCTCATTTGTGCTGAGCTTGCACATCCGTTCTCTCTGTGGTTCTGATATGATGTAGCCAACTTCTCTCTGCATCCTACCCTTTAACCCCATCTGCCAGGGCTGCTAAATGGAAATGATCAAGGAATAAGGACAAAATAGTGTCATCCTCTTGAGAGTTTTCGAATTCCTGTTACCATTGGAAAAATAACTACTTATCCATTAATTCATTTGTCATGCTAATACTTATTGAGGATCAGTTAGTCAGCTTTTTAAATACTTTTAGATACAAAAAATACAAGCTGCTTTCCTATCAATTAGACCCACACATGTTAGAATTAGAATACCAACTGAAAGACTGACTTGATTTGTGCCTAGGTCTAAATTATAAGGTAACACCAGTGATATGAAGAATAATTGATTAGTTATATTCTCAGAGAAGATGGCATGTCATGGCAGACAGGACGAAACGGGAAGACACCAGCTTTGATCAGGAGACAGAAGCAAGAGTGAGGGGAAAGCATAGGCTGTAACCTTTAGTGGGTCTTCTAGGAGGGAAAGGAGGGGAGAGAAGGAGAGGAGAGAAGAGAGTTGGCAAAAAGAGCTTCAGACTTGATTGGAACAAAGAGATCATAAATGACAACTCCATGATACCGGGTACCTGGATAGGAGGTCTCGGGTTTTCTCTCTAGATGAGGTTATGTGTCCATTGACAGCTGTCAAATGGGAGCATAGTCCTGTGTCTTCACTCAAAGTTTATCACAAGCAGCATGCTCAGATTGTTCTGCTAACAGTGTATATAATAATTTCAGGAAAATGATAATATAAAAATGTGTAAACTTAAAATAAAAAGATCAAAATAGAATGATAGAGTACATTTCAACTTCACATCTTTACATCACCCTAGCAAAACCATCTATCCCTAATCTTCTAAAAGTAAATAAAACCGTTATGGTCATTTCTGACAACAGAGCTTTATAAATGAAGATATGGCTTGTCTTCCAAGTGGAGAGCACAATTCCTGCAATTCACAAATTATCCTATAATAGAAAACCACATTTTCCCCTTAGAGTAGGGTATATAGCATCTCTCAGAGGTTTAAGAAATACGGGAGTGCATTGTTCCTTTGATAAGCTTAATTTTTAAAAATAAAAAAAAAGCAAACGTAATGTAAATAAATTTAGGGTAAATAACAAAAAGGAAGGAATAAAACACAAGAATACTGCTAAGCTTGGGACAAAAGGTAGTTCACAGAATCTCAAGATCAGATAACTCTCTCGCACAGCTCAGCCCTGGCTCAAGCTGAGTCTGAGGGTCTCCTAATGTTCCCTCAGGTAATGAATGGATAGAAAGAGAAGGTTCTAAGAGGAACTGAGTGATGGATGCCCCACCCTTTATGGAAACCTAAGGATTAGGATAGGGTAAATAATCTACCTCTTTCCTGCTGAGCCTACCTAAAAAGCTGTCCAGTGTAAATTTACAATGTTGCTTAACACAAGCAACCTGTCCATCTCTGTCCCAACACCCCTGGGGCACAGTGACTAATGACGTCACTTCTTGTACTAACATCTGTTAGTACTCCTTCCACTCCTTCACTCCTCAGAGCTTCTTCCTCTTCTGTGCTTCTCTGCTTCATGGCTCCACTTCTTCATGCCTTCTCCTGTGTCACCTCGATCCTGCTGCCAAACCACTGTTTCTTTGTCAAGATTTACTTGGCTCTCTGAGAAGGTTTCTTATTGGCAGTCTCACTTTCCTGTCCAGAGCTGCCTGGTTGGAAGAACTTTAGCTCCAGCCCTCTGGTGGGGCTCTAGAAAAGCCTTGAGACAGTCATCGGCCATTGAGAGGGTTATATATACCAGGCATGGAAGCCTGTGTGTACAAAACAACTTCTCAAAGAGCGACCACAAGGGCGACAGTCCTCCTGAGGCTCCACGGAAGGGAAGATCGTACTGACAGTCACTGTAGGGTCACTTGTCTCTTCATTACAACACTGCAGCAGCAAATATGACATGGACACTTACCAGGATGGAGAATTCAACCTCAAGTCTGCGATCCAGAGACTCTGTCTGGTTTTCTTGTCAGCCAGCTTGTCCTGCATTTACGAATCGATTTCTTAAAAGCTCTCTTTCTTTATTTCTCTCTTTGTCAATGTCTGTCTCTACAGATAGATGATAGATAGACAGATAGACAGATGATAGACAATCTCTCTCAATGTGTATGTGCATGCAAGCACATGCTTGTGTGTGTGTGTGTGTGTGTGTGTGTGTGTGTGTGTGTGATCTTGAAGAAGCCATCATTATGAGCCTTTTTATAAATTGGCAAATTTTATAAACTGAGGTCCAACTGCTTTCCGTGAGTTTTACCTATTTCTGTGTCTTTACCTTCATCATATAGAACAAGCTTAGTAGCACTTCTGACATGTATCTATGTCACTGAATAATGTTTACATACAATTGTGAAATCCAGGAGAGAGGTACAGATTATATCTATTGCTAGTCATCTAGATGAATATCTGACTGGCTAGGTCTTCAGACTGTGACCTCACCTTGAAATTACCACAGAACAAAAGAATGAGGGCTTTAGAATTAAAGTTAAGAACAGAAGCTTTAGGATCAGCTTGAATCTGGATTTCAGTCTCCACTAAGTGGCTGTGTGACCTTGAACAAGTTACCTCACTGCTCTGATCTTCTGTTGCCTCATCTGTAAAATGAGAAGCTATGGGCAAGAATTTATATCTTTGTTTATGACAGAGTGGCTGAAACATTCCAAACATTCCAAAATATTCAGTTCAATGCATGCATGAATGAATGTCTCAACTCATTTTATTCAAGAGATCATCTTTCTGGAACAAAATAATTTCCACCCTTGTTTCCTATGTGCTAGCCTAGAACCTTAAGATTATTTTTATCTGTTAGCTAATGGGTCATAGTCTTTTTACACTGAGAACCAATCTACTATGTCTGCATTTAAAAAAATCCATCCCCAGATATATTTCTGATTTTGGACATTGGCTATCTAACCACTCTCCCTGCTAGTACCCTCTAAATGATTTTCAGCATATCTATGCAATTTCTGAATGCATTGTTCCGATAAGTCCATTCGCACAGCTGACATAAAAAAAACAATGTTTGTTCATACAATTGGCTCAGTGAACAAAGATGAGAAATTGAGTTATTTATGTGATGACTCAGGCCTTGATTATTAAATTGGAATTTGCTTCTGTACCTTGAGAGAGTGGAGAAAAGAAATCTAATAGATTAAATGAGACTGCTGCATTGCTCTGTGCCTCTGCTGGGAGCATCGTGCAAGGGATAATTAAGTCCCCAGAAGAGGGAAACTGGACATGATATAAAAATAAAAATAAAAACAACAGACATCATCTATGGTAAGTAACCAGGAGCTGGACTTAACAAATTATTCTGTGTTAATAGATATATTTTTATGATCCAGAAATTTCCAGTCACAAATGTTCACCAACCCTTGGGATGACTCAGCTCTGTGAATATTTTGCAACACACATTCATCACTTGATATTATTGTGATATGTGATTTTCCTATGTAGACAGGAGGTGGTAGGAGATTCATGAAACATCAAACACCATAGAAGAGAAAAGAGCTTCCATGTTGGAAGGGTGCTGTCAGGAACAGAATATGATCTGTGAACTTGATTGATGGGCAGCAAACAAGTGACTTTTACCAGAGAAGTGTTTTGAAGTAGTTGGGGAGGGGACATCCATTCTTCCTCCTGTTCATCTGTCTTAAGGCAACCCCTGGCTCCCCACCTGGGACATGCACCATAATGCAGAGGCATTAACATCTGTGCAGTGGTGTTTGATTAGCTAGCAGTTGGGTGGCTAGCTTCTGTCATGTGATGATTTTGCCAGGAAAGATGGGACTGTGGAAACCCCAAAGCATGTGCACCCTAGTCTGCGTATCTCAAATGTACATCTTAGGAGAGTTGAGAGAAGACTGCCTCATTCTGACTTGCATTTAGTTTTATCACAGGAGTTCTTCCTAGCAATGTTTTCTACTCTCCCGTCTTTTACCTATTTTTAAAAAAATGATTGATCACAGTAATTAAGCATGCGTAACTACATGTCCAATATTACTGTCTTCTTGCATCATTCTGTCTCTCTTGGCGTTTTGTAAAAGATCTCATCCCACCAAATCTATATATTCACAAATACATACCTTCCATATGGGAGGGAGACATCAGATAGATTCATTTATTCCTTGTTTGTCTGAAAATGCAAATATTAATTGGACATCTACTTTGAGTCAAGCAAGGCATGTAGACTGGGATTTTCTAAAGTGCAAATGTAACCTCTGAGGGATACTCCCTTTCCTAGCAGCAAGGTGCCAGCTCTCCCTGGCTTGCTGCCCCAGACCTGCATGATGCAGAGAAGGAAAGAGGCTTAAGGCTGAATGGGTTTGTCCTTGCGTCAGGTCCACACTCAGAAGAGGGAAAGGGAGGGGTGGTGGTGCTGTCCTCTGGGGACAGACAGACCAGGCTGCAGAGCGCAGGGTCCGCCCCATCACCCGCAGCAAATGGCCCCCCATGCATTTCACTTACTGTCACGGCCCTCCCTGTGATCCCCAGGCAACCTCATCACGTGCGCTTTGAGAGACAATGACATATTTCTCATTTTCTTTCAGGCAGGCTTGGGAAGATCTCATTTTATTCTCCGTTTAACTTTTCCCCAAAAAACAAAACAAACTGCAAATGTAAACCCACGATCTGTCAGTCAGAAACCGCCATGAGGACCCCCTTTGCTCTCTGACCGAACGGAGCTCTGTGTTTTCCAATCCACCTCAGCTGATTTAAAAATTGCTTTAGACACGCTCTTGATATTTTCTTTTCATACTACAAAAGCTGCTTATGTTACGTTAATGGTTGCAGGAAATTAAATAATATGATAACAAAGAACTTGTGTTAAATAGTGTATCCTTCCACACTGACTTTCTGAAGCTCACATCTATACACAATACCCACTATCTTACAGACATGGCTTCATTTAAAAAAAAAACAACAAAACCTCGAATCACAGATTGAAAATAAAAATTTCTTAATTTATCATTTAATTTATATTACGGGAGCAATAGAAAATATGTTAGACACCTACTATGTGATCCTGCCAATGTCCCACAGTAATTATTATTTACAAGCCACAGTATATTGGACTCTTAAAACCATACTATGGATTCTGTTGATCTTTGTTTTCACATGAAGATTCAGAAGCTAAGGGAAACAGGAGACAGTGACGTGAAATCACAGGGCTAGTCAACTACGTGACACCTACTCACATCAGCTGAAGCGCTTTTCCACATTCATTCTGTTAGAACAGGAAAAGAAGGAGGGGAAAGAGTTAGTTGCTGTGTGGAAGGGAAAGGTGACTAAATCGCCTTGTGGTTCCTGTCCTGGCGTGGTTGTCAACTGGGTTGTGCAGGTCCGTGTGCCTCTGTTCGGTCCCTTCCACACTCAGGGTTTAGTCCTTTCTTCTGGGCACAGACCCAGACCTCTATTCACCTTTCTACAGGTATCCCAGTCTTTGCACCTTCCACGTATCCCCGTGGCTTCCTTCCTTTATATTTTCAGAGTTTTTTGTGACGGTTGTGAGTATCGCCATAACAGCTTTGATCTGTTGCAGTGAAATTTGTCTGCTTACTACTTTGTCTCCATTAGACTGTGGGATCCCTGAGGACAGGATTGTGTCTTATTCGTCCCTCAGCACTTGGCAAAATTCTTGCTGCAACAGGATTTCCGTAAAAAACAGAGCAGGAGCATATGAAATGGAGACACACACATAAGCCCTTAGAAGTCAGGAACTTAAGAACTGACACACTGAGTGCACCTCCTTGGTGGTTCGCTGTTTTGTCTGGTGCAGTTCATATACGTCTCACAGACCCAGGTTTGCCTCCTGGAGCTGGTGAGAACAACCAGAATGAATAACTAAATAAAATATATAAAGTGCTTCTTCCTCCTGCCTCTTTGCTTGCCTTCATTCCTGCCTGTAACTGCCTTCAAAAAAAAAAAAAAAAAAAGAACTGAGATAATGTTACCTGACTTAAGGAAGACCAAGACTTACTTCTTGACCAATGAACCTCATCCTAGAGTCTCTCCTCAGGGTTAAGCCAAAGAACCTACTTCATGGTCTCTGGCCAGACCCCCCTCCTTTTGCATTTCCCGAATTGCAATTCCTTTGTTATCCTCAAATAAACTCAATTTCTGGTCATTCAAACTTGACTCAGTTTACCTCTTTATTTAGTTTGACATTACCAGAATTGAGTGTTTGATCATATTTTTATAAATTAAAAAAATTAACAAGGTGGATACTAGTTTCATTGAAGCTTGAAAAGCAAATAGAAGGCAAAAGAAACTGGTAAAGAGTACATGATGGTGGCAGAGTAGAATGGCCAAAGGATAAAAAAGGGAAGTTGTTTGCAGGGGTGACCCATGTCTGGTGGGAAGGAGCCTGGGTTCCTGAGTTTTCAGAGTCAGATAAAACCATCTGACTAGGACTGGGTGACAAGACAGTAGAGAATAAAAGCAGGAAGCTCCAATTTTAGCCTATAAACAAAGTTATTACAAGTAGTTTGATTTTTCTCACTTGAATTTAGTCCCAGCCTTCCACTTGGGAATAAAAAGAATTGCATTGTAATTTTAGCATTGTCAGCATTAAATGTTCTGTTGCCTGCAAGTCTGATAAAAGTCACTGAAGAAACATTAACTGTGAATGTTGGCAAGAATTGTTCTTGTCCCCACTCCTCCGAATGCTCTTATCAAGCCTTTGAGCAAGCTGCCTTGCCATGCAGAGGACAAGCTTGGAGCAGGACGGGGAAGGGGTTGAGTCCAGGTCACATCTCCTGATGGAAAGAACTTAGCAGAGTCAAAATATGGCAAACGCACTCAAGTGGTGGGATACAGGAAACCCATGAATTTAAAGCAGATACATCTGCATTTTCTACAATACGCACTTAAATTGGACTCATGAGAAATTGTAAGAAGTAGCCTTTGTGTGTTCTAATGTAGCCCTGTTTCTGGATCACATCTCCAGGATGAAGATTCTCGGGCACTGGTCTTACTCAGTGCCCTTACCTGATGAGTTCTCTGGTGTCGCACACACGGGGACTCTGGTACATATTTGTAATTGGTTTAGATACATTACTTATTTACCTTATGGGGGTCAAAGTTCCCCCTTTTCTCTAGGGTTCTTCACAGGCTGGACAAATGAATAAGTTCACATCAGCAGAAGGAGAAAAGCCTACCATAGATTTCATCTAATTTAAGACACCAGAAGTTTTAAGAATTCACCATTATTTTATATAACACTCCAAAGATGGAGGGGAAAAGCTGCCAATTAAAAATATTGTCTAATAGACACAGTCCTATTCAGAGATGTCAAAATTTCATCCCAAAATGTGTATTTTTAAATTAATGAGTAAAATCATTTAGGGCAGGGAAATACTCACAGGCCCTGTGTCTACAGCCAGCTGCTATGGGACTACAATCTCCATGTGACACCTACAAAAGAATGTCCCAGAAAGGTGAGTTTATTGTGCTTTTGAATGACTTTTTTCTGTCCAGAATTTTTTCTTTAACTTTTCCCTATAAATGGGGATTTCATATGAAGCTGAACTGATGGCCGATACTTCAATAACCCTGGAGTGAAAATTGTTTTCCTTCTCTGACATTTAGAATACTGGGAATCTTCAGTTAAAAGTAGAACTATCTGGTTTTGGTTTCCCAAACGGTGAAAATGAAACTTCAGAGCCTTTGCACATTAGAGGCTTGAGGGAGATACTTCTGTGTCTCTGGCTGATAAAGGAGGACATTAAGAATTGTCAAGTTAAAGTAATTTGTCCAAATTCAAACAGCAATGAGTGGTAGATTCAAACTATTCCAGTCTAGGCTCGTGGCAGTCACTGCTGCTGCGGTTTGTATGAGGATCTCTCCAACTT